>JAQLOM010000012.1:14171803-14181994 GCA_030068315.1 Chrysichthys thysi | reverse complement strand
CTTTTGATTTTGAGCTTCCCTTCATTCAGGGACACATTGTGAAACATTTTTAGTTTATGTCTTATGGTGTTGACTCTTTCAGTGATCATACAAATATTTACACATTAAGTTTACTGAAAGTAAAAACAGTTGACAGTCAGAGGACGTTTCTTTTTTTGCTAAGTATATATATGTGTGTGTGGGTGTGTGTGTGTCTATCAGCAACAAAGGGTATATTCCAGCTAATCATATCTCATGGGGAAGACGAGGAGGGAATCATTGCATTGGTGGCCATGAATTTGGAAGGCGGAGCTTCTGAAGGAGCACTGATAGTAGGAGGTGTGTATTTGTTTGGCTGTTAAGATCAAATATCAACAATGTTTCTCCAGAATCAAATCACTCCAACTTTGAGTATGGACTAAAGCACAGTTGTGTGTGTTGTTAAAATTACCCATGATGTGGTGCTGTGATACATCACAGCAATGAGGTAACAGTTTGTAACACCATGCCCCAATTTTTATCTATTTATTATTTATTTAATTCGCCAGTTCCTGATATACAGCTATAAACGTAGTGGTTCCTTCACTATCCTCTCTTGTGTTAGGCCTAGGTTACGCCATACAAGTTGGTGTGAGCTGTGAGATCTGCGAGAGCCCATTGATGGCATATACAATCAGACCCCTGCTGTTACAGGAAATGAATGAACACCTGCTGACCAATCGTATTTGAGTAATGACACTGCTTACAAAAGAAGTGAGTCATACCACACAATAAACAGCCGACTAGTAAAATTAGCCTGGATATTTCGAGTAAGGTGAGCGGTCACCAAGTAATGTAAAATGCCAAGCTGGAAACCAGGGTTTAGCAGTCCTGACCACAGGCAGTGTAAACACCATAACGACTTCCTGCTCTTAGAAAGAACCCCCTCGTTTCCTAAAGTACGCTCATTCCTTTTCTACACGCTTCATCAAACACACGGCAGGCAGGAAGAGCTGCTCTTTCAGCTGGGGGAATGTCATTTGTTAAAGTTTGTGCTTTAACAGGTCTAGCAGCTTGGCAAGATGTTTTTATCTGGATGCATTAACCCTGAATAGAAAGGAATGGAAATTGAAAAGGCGGAAAAATAATGGAAAAAAAAAAACACAAGAAAGATCTTACAAGTGTCCTAGATTGTCACCTAAGTAAGTGCTATGGCATTATAGCACACGATCACAAGTTATTACTGTATCTGTGAAACCACAAATATGCTGCAAAAATGGCATCCAAGTGCAAGTATCCTAGTGTTTCCTATAATAGGATTACAATAAAGCAAATATAAGATTGTTAAACCCATGTTCAAACATTGTTTCACTAATTGCATGCTTTAAATAGTCTTGTTCTTAGTGTTGTAGTACTTGAGATTAAGCTCGAAGGTCACTTTTTAAAGGTCTCAGTCAGTACTCGTTCCTGTCTCGCTCTCAGACATGGGTGAATCGGGATTTTATTTCAAGGACGGTTAAGACCACAACTGCAAGGACATCACTAATCTGCCTTTGCATTGTCTGGTTTAAGTGGTAACAGCATTACTAGGATTAGAACCTTCCTGTTTCAAATGCAACCAATAACAAGTGCTGAATACGATGGTTAAGCTGAGTCAGCTCTTAGTCTTTGTAATGTGGGTGTCTTTATGGGAATGCGAATCTTTCTGATCGATTTGATCAAAAAGTGCCCATGGTTTGCATGTTCCACATTTTATTGCAAGTGTGCCACGAGGTGTGGGACACGCACTGGTCTGGGCTTGGTCTTGTCTCAGTCTCGATACATTCTGGTCTTGAATATAACTTGGTCTCAGTTCAGATGGGCTTGCCTACAACACTACTTGTTCTATTGGCAGCTAATTTTCAACTTTTAAGCATTTAGTATTTTTTTTTCTCCCTTTCCATCAGCTCTCGCCGACGGGGAGGTCTCCATATATCTCTTCAAGACATCAGAGGTGTCATTTCTAGGCCAGAGACCAATCCTCTCCCACTCATACCTACGCACAAGTGGTCAACTCGCCTAACTTGCATGTCTTTGGACTGTGGGGGAAACCAGAGCACCAGGAGGAAACCCACATGGACACTGAGAGAACATGCAAACTCCATACAGAAAGGCACCCGTGCCAAGCCCGGGGCTCGAACCCAGGACCTTCTTGCTGTGAGGCGACAGTGCCAACCACTTAGCCAGCGTGCCGCCCAGCATTTAGTATAGAACGAAGCATCTGCCAAAAGAATAACCGCACATTAAGCTTCAGATGATTAAAGTATCTAAATCCAGGCTGAATCATGTGCAACATAGTTGATTTATAATAATCTCAAACTAGGAAACAATTACATAAATAAATCACATTTTTCACTTGTTAAGATATAACATTTTATAATGTAGTGCAACACCATGTCTGTTCTGCCACGTACACACGGTCAGATTTGTCTCTATCTGGCTAATTCCAGCTGAACAAGTGGGACCGGTTCAAGCTGTTAACTTCATGTGATGTCTATGGGACGTTGGTCTACACTTTGGTCTATAACATTTAGAAATGGAGAACTAAATACATTTTTCCTTATGTTCCTTTACACATTTATGCCATTTTGTAGACACCCTCATCGAGCGTGACTTACATTTAACTCATTTATAGAAAGGGAGCTCAAGGGCCCAACAGTGGCAGCTTGGCGGGTCTTGAGATTTGAACTAATGACCTTCCGATCAGCCATCGGAATATCTTAACCACTGAAGTAGCACTGCCTTATTAACCTGCAGACCATTCACACGACAAACCTTTTACATTTCAGGATTCTGAGACAATAAGAAACGATTCTTGGCTGTTATTTTCATCTATCGAACGTAAAACTAGAGGTAGGGATTTAAATTCATAACCGTCTTGGTGCAAATACCCCGAGTCCGAAAGGCTTATAACCCAAACAGCATGACAAATGACCACACAAAGAATTTGCGCCTCTGATTCAGTAATTACTCCCATCTATGGGAACGAGCAGAACTGCCGCACAGTGAGCAGTTAGTGGAGGCGGAGATGCGGGCAGTGCATCCAGCCATCTGCGCATCTGTTTATTCGCACTGATGTGAGAGTACACAGCTCTCCCATAAACTATACACAGTGACAGTAAACAACAGCCAGCAAACCCAGTCGTAGAGTACAATCAAAGCAACAGACGAATTGCCCAGTGGTGCATAAGCTTTGTTGATACGACCTCTGACTGAGAAACCTGGAAAGCTGTATACGGTTTAAACCAAACGAGGGAATCTCCTCTTCAATCAAAGCATGTGCGGAGAGCACACCACCGAGGGCAGAAGCGTGTGGGATCTGTTTAAGGAATTCGTACACAACATAACTGCAAGACGCTAGCCGCTACTATGAAGCGCTACGCGACGTTCAAAAGAAAAATCAAGCTACTGAAAAATAATCCTTTATAGGCGCATGCACTTAATTTACTTATAATAAAATGATCTTCATTTCTAATCAGGCAGAACTGAACCCACTATTATCAAAAGGTACTGAATTTATTATTGAGTTTTCATTTCATACTTAGCCTGTTTGGTTGGAATTGATTAAGTTTAATCCAAAACCTCAATAAGAATAAAAAGAAGATGAGTAGCCTGGAAATGATGGCAGTCCGAATCCAAGGAGAAATGATAATAAACCATGCTCTGGGAATGGAGAGTTCAGGAAGAAAAGCTCCATGATTCCAATAAACTGTCAAAGGTTCGTTTTACACATCATTTAAATTAGGGGTCCCCAACCACCGGTCTTTTGGCACCGGGCCACGAAACAATAATAATCGTTCTGAAATTTCTAGTTATTTTATTTTCATTAGTTTCCTGGGTCTCTTATTTTGAAAAATTCCACTCTGGTCGCACTACTGCATGTGACTCTAAGGATGTAGCGGTTCCATCGCAACACTTTGTGCCACCCCCGGTCCGTCTGTTTACATCGCAAACCAAACAACCCCCACCCCCCCGCCCCCGGTCCGTGCAAAATATTCTGACATAAAACCGGTCCGTGGCGCAAAAAAGGTTGGGGACCCCTAATTTAAATGATGTGAATTTCCTTCAAGGGCTCCCAAATGTTTTTAGCTCGAGACCCAAAAGAGAAATTTGGCATCTGCCATGGACCCAAACTGACAAAAATGCACCATGAATTGACATGACATAGGACTGGGTGACATATCGATGAATTATTGCTATCAGAAAATGGGAATATGCCCATTCATATCGTCAGCCAACTGAATATCATGAGTATCGTGATTTACCAGAAATATCAGCTTTCCTCCTCAAACGAACAAGCTGCATGTTTTCTGCCCCCATGAAGACATCAGTGAAGAGTCTGAGTAATGTAGCATGAACCGTGGGATTAGCTTAATAAATATACAGTCGATCCCCGCATTAACGGACTGATTGGGGAGAGGTTGTCCGCTGGCTTGAATAGTCTGATGATGCGTAGTGTTTTAGTGTGGGGGGTTAAAATAATGGAAATCCAAGGAAAAACACCACTAAGGTCCATAAAAGTGCTCCCCAAGTACTGTACATATGACAAGCAGTGTAACAACCAACATAAATAGGTAAGGACATTGACGAAACTTTGAGGTGAAAAACACCAAATAATCGCCAAAAAAACAGTATAGCTTCACGACGACCACAGCTCAACTGACGCTTGTAAGCAACTAGTAGCATGCACGCCACGGCCGCCTAGGGGACAACTACTGAACTACAGGACTCAGATGGCAACACCATCTTTCATACCGGACATTCTGGCTAATGGATTATGTATTCAGATCAGCGGATTTTGTCCGTTGCATGCGATATCCGTTAATGCGGTGTCCGTAGATGAGAGGATCGACTGTATGTTACAAACGTACTGCATGCACAAGAACTCGTGAGCGCCCCCTGGCTCCAGTCTGCATCTCCTGCATGTTCTTTTATCTCTGAACATTAGTTTTATTGCATAATATATATCGGGATGAATATCAGAAAATATTGCGAGATGATTTTCAGGTCGTATTGCCCAGCCCTACCATAGCATCTATATTTATAAACAAACGATAAAGAACACTACAAAGCGTTACTTTAAAATGTATATGAAAAGGTATTGATATCGTTAGAAAAGTAGATACAAAAAAATTAAATCCAAATTTGCTGAGTGTAATGCCAAGTTTCTCATTACCTCATAACAAACCTGTTCTGTGAACTTGGTGTTGTTTAGGATGTGGGTACGAGAATCCGATCTCGTGTCTGCTTGATGCATAGACCAACATGGTACCCAGAATTCAGCACTACGCTAATTAACAAGCATTTGCAGTAAACACTTGTTCGCTGAAAGGGAGGTATTATTTTCAAGTGGTCTGACTGAAAAAAAAAAAAATCAGACATAATTAAGTGCAATCAGTGACTAGACAGGTAAAAATACGGAGGAAAAAAAATACCCAGAGTTGTAGACGTGGGCCATTTGAACTTAAGCCTCAGGGGATGAATTCATCATAAACATTGCAGACATGCATACACACACCTGCTTAAAGTAGTTTTCTCTGAGATTGTGAATCAGTCATTTAAGTTATGCTTCAGCTGTAATATACACCCAAAAATAAAAGCTGAAAAAACCCAAAGATATTTGATTAGTTTTCCTGTGAAGGATAATTTAATAAGGATTCCCAATAAGGCCTGGCAATAAAATAACATTTTATCGAGTCAGTTTACTACGAACTAAGTGCCTTATGGCTACAACATAACATTTCCTACCAGATACATGCTCACTGATCCCAAAAAAAAACTTATTGTGTTATGTCATACTTAATAACTAAATCCAAGACTTCCACTTAATTATTTGATGGGGTCACCCAGGCTAATGGTATCCATGTCATAACACCAGTGACTCCAGCACATCTTTATGGGTCATCACAAGATTAAATGCTATTCATTTCTCACTTTCACCATTTCCATCCATTATTGATGCCGCTTATCCATCAGGGCGGCAGGGAAGCTGGAGCCAATCCCAGTCGACTTTGGCGAGAGATTGGGTCAATTCGCCATTCTATTACAGAGCTAAGAACCATTCACACTCATGTTTCACCTATGGGCAATTTAGAGTAACCTGCATGTCTTTGGGCTGTTGGAGGAACCCCCATCCAAGCTAGAGCATGGATACCAGACCCGAACCTGACAGGACCCGACGGGTCGGGTCAGGCCGGGTTCGGACAAACATTTCGAAATGTTACTCGGATTCGGGTCGGGTTCGGTCACGTCAGCACAAAAACGTTTAGTAAAGTTACTTTTTGTTCCCAGCCCGAAGCGCACCTCCTTTCAGAGCGCCCGAAGACGTGCGGTCAGTGTGGGCAGATTCATGACAGAGAGTATCATTATAATCACTTAGCAACACCTGTTTCGGCCAAACATTACAATTCCAGTCGGGTTCGGGTCGGGTTCGGACAGAAACATATAAATGCATGTCGGGTTCAGTCACTGCTCTGTCGGGTTCAGGTCGGGTTCGGACAGAAATAAGAGGCCTGAACAGCACTCTAATCCATACTCCACACAGAAAGGCCCCAGGTGACCGCCATGTGCAAACCCAGAACCTTCTTGGTGTGAGACGACACTGCTAACCACACTAATTTATTATCTCATGGCGTCAGTATATTAATTTGTGGTTGAAATAACCACTAGGTCACCTCAGCAGCTGTGTCGTAATGCACTTGTGTTAATAGCGGGTGTTATAAACAGCAAGGCTGATGTCAGGAAACCATTTTATCAACATTCATTTTAGCACCATGACACGCACCAGGTATGACATCGTCTGCGAGAACACTTTTGAACTTTTGGACTTGTGCGCTCATAGGATTTATGGCTTAGAGTCGTACTGAATTCCAGTGTTTCAATATAGATAAACAACACACATCCAGTATATACAAACACACCCAGGGCCACTTGGACATGTAAGTTACAGGTACAGACGTGTCACTTGTCAGCATCAGGTTTTAGCGTGCAGACGGTTCCTGGCACAACGTTGCCATTGACGTCAGTCCAAAATGCCCAGACAGTGGACCCAGCCGTGCAAAAAATAGACACAGAATTTATCACGGGATTTTTCACTCCCATCTTCTACCACAACAGCATGGTGAGCTCATTAGGTCTAGGACTTTGTTGACATAAGTATTTCTGTTCAAGAGGCGTCAGGGGTTAACCTTCTACATATTGAGTGCACAGGAGGTTCTACTTATTTGAGTGTACTTAATGCGGTGTGACAGTCATGGTGGTGGTGGTTCCTAAAGAGCGCTCTGTTCTTAAATCTCTCAACAATCTAATGAAACAGGAACTGCCTTTCTTTTCAGCAAACATACTAGAGCAACCATGGGGCCCCACTCATCTCAATTCCGTTAATTACATTAGGCCTGCATGTTCTTGAACACCGCCAAGTGCAGAGTATGAAGACACAGTACGCCATTAATAATGCACCCGATACAGACCCAAATAAAGGTGAGGTTTTGATCTCTTCAGTTTACATTAGCAGAACATTGGGGTTGGGGTTAAAGGAAGCTAGATCACATGATGGGACACCTTCCACCCACGGAGTGAACTAATAGCTAGGCCAGTGTGTGTGAGAGCCTTGGCCTACATCCTTTCAGGCCAGGCGGTGAGTGACCCCGAAACAAAAGACTAGGCTGAGGTCATAATCAAACAAGCAGCACATTTCTCTCACATGAAAGGTTTCAGGAACACTCAGCAAAGGTCTGATTCAGTCAAGTGGTTAGAACACACACACACACACACACACACACACACACACACACACACACACACACACACACACACAAAAAAAACCAACACGGTTTTCCATGGAAACCCACTGAAGGTAACTAACTCCCCATCACATCGAACAAGAAACTTGGCTCAAACTGAATCAGGTTAGAGTCTTGCAGGCACTGATGCAGCTGTCTTGACTGAAATCTCGGCTGAGGGTCTTGACGGACCACCTCTAAGGTGAAAGCCGGCGTATAACAAGGACATAACAGCGTTTTTCTAAGCGTTTACCCCAACCTTTCGTGTCGGCAATAAATCCTCATCCTGACGTTACTACACAAGTCAGTGGGGTGTGTTTGTGTGCGTAGATAAGGTTAGGGCTAGCTTTAAGATTAACTGTAAAAACAATCCTAATTGTTCCATCTACAATCTATAATCCCATACCCTGACTTCTCCCAAAAGCAATAACATGTCATGTGTGTAGGAGTGTACTGTATTCTGTGCACCATTCATTAACTGCCTGCACTACACGCTGCATGTTTTTTAGAATTCACCCCTATGCTCCTATTATCTTTAGAGTACGATGGGCTCCAGAGCACACAGATAAGCACCTGCATGTTTCATTAGTGCCCTATGCAGCTACAAAGCCTCATCAATGAGTTTATTATAGGGAAAAACATTCATCCAACCATTATCTACACTGCTTATCCGTTGAGGGTCACAAGAAGCTAGAGGAAACCCACGCAAGCACAGGGAGAACATGCAAACTTCACATAGAAAGGCCCCAGTCGGCCGCCGGGTTCAAAGCAGAACGAGGCGACAGTTCGAACCATTGCACCACTGTTAGGCAAAAACAGGCTTCTCGAAATCTCTTCGGCTTGTCAACAGCCCATAATGATCTAACAATCAAATAACACGGTTTGATCTGGGCCACCCAGCTTTCGGTCCATTAATCAAGAATACATCAAGGTAGGATTTGTGTCCCTTACCCTAATAATCACAAAGAGCTACAGTAAGGGGAACATCCAAAAACCTAATATTAACACTAGCCACCCATAGGAATGAGCAAACTCCATGAACTCTGTGAGCTTGCAAACACTCTGGAGTTGGGAGTGGTCCCAGTTAGAAAGCACAATTTGAGTATTTAAGTGAGAGTTTCAAGGATGTTTGAAGCAATAAGTGGAATACACTTATACACTCACGAGCAGTTTACTTCACACAGTAATACAACACGTACTTTTATTACAGCTTTGATCACACGACAAACTGTAAGGTTACCAAACGTCCTGTAAGGACAGACAGTATAAAAATCTCATTTGACAGAGCGGTCAAGACAAACTATAACATTTATATTAAGAGTCTTAAGCAATGTCAGAGCTTCTGTCGGCAGACTGTTAGGGAGAAGACTATTGGAGAATGCTGCCAAGCTTGTAAACACAGTGGAAAAATGTAGTGCTCTCATCTTACCAGATGAGTCCTAATCAAGGGCAGGGCTATAACCGGGTTTGAGGAACGAAAATGAAAATGTGCATATTACACAGGTTATGCAATTTATATATGAAATATATACAACGTATACATTTTTTTTTATCTTTAATAGTGTTAGTGATATAATGCCATAGCTTCGTTTCAGTGTACCACTTTATTAGATTACACCTACATGCAGTATAGCATAGGCCTAGGCAATTATGGAAAGCAATTGATAATGGGATGAATTATGTCACTATGTGCTTTTCAGAGATATACTGTATGGTGCAGTGATATTTTTATTAAAGACTAATTATAATCTCTTACATTTTTACAACTCTTCAACTCTTGCGGCTAGGATTCAACCCCATGATTCCACCCAAACCCGAAGGGTATAATAGAATAGGGCCATCAGGTGTCTGTAGTGTACTTCCAAGTTCTTCCATTCACACTCACTTGCTTTTTTCCTCAGGCTAAACAATAAGCACGTTCCTCCATTTTTCAAAATTTGGGTTCTCAAACTTCTTGTACGTTTGTGACAATCAGGACTCTTCCTCGAGCTGGCCGCCCGGCCAAACTGAGCAATCGGGGGAGAAGAACCTTGGTGAGGGAGGTAACCAAGAACCCAAAGATCACTCTGGCTGAGCTCCAGAGATCCTGAGTGGAAACGGGAGAACGTTCCAGAAGGACAACCATCACTGCAGCCCTTACCAATCTGGGCTTTATGGCAGAGTGACCTGAAGGAAGCCTCTTCTCAGTGTAAGACACACGAAGGCGCGCACAGAGTGTGCAAAAAAACATATCTAAAGGACTCCCAGACTGTGAGAAGTAAGATTCTCTGGTCTGATGAAACCAAGATTGAACTCTTTGGCCTTAATTCTAAGTGTTATGTGTGGAGGAAACCAGACACTGCTCATCACCTGCGCAATACCATCCCCACAGTGAAGCATGGAGGTGGCAGCATCATGCTGTGGGGTGTTTTTC
>JAQLOM010000012.1:14156777-14171703 GCA_030068315.1 Chrysichthys thysi | reverse complement strand
TATGGGGGTATTTTGGGGCCGGAAAACCAATTAATCCCTTTCCCATTATTCCTTATGGGGAAAATTGTTTGTACCCACGAGAAATTGCATCCATGAGCTGTGTCTTCAGACCAATTACGCTTGTGAGTACAGGGATCACTGTAATTCAATTCCTATCAATCTCTATTATTACAACAACCAAGCAAGTTGTTCTGCCTTGTGTCTCTTATTCTGCTAAATCTGCCCCCCTCCACCGAAATGTCCCTCGCTTCTCCCTCGATCTCCTCGTCCATTCTGTCTCATGTCCTATCAGAAATCAGATGATGGTGAGCAACTCCTATTTAAGACAAGCCTCCTCTTTCAAGGCCAACATAAAGAATGGAGGCATAGGCCATGAGATTACTGACCCTCACAATGGAAGCTTTTATTCACCTCTGCAACCTGCTGAGGACTGCTGACGGGGGAGGAATCTGCACGCTATAGACTCAGGCGCCTAAATCATTCGCAGTAGAGATACTGGGACAAGGAATTGCTCCAGTGGGTATTTAATATTGCAAGCCGCGTAAATTCGGTGAGCTGTAAGTCGATTGCCAAAACATAGGAAAATGGCACTGGATTTTTAAAAGATGGTAATTCTGGGGTGAAAAACGATAAATTCAGGAGCTGTGCCACTGCTGGTGCAGTGGTGGTGCAGCATTATCACCTCTCAGCAAGCAGGTTTTGGGTTTGAACCAGTCGGCTAGGCATGTTCTCCCCATGCCTGTGGGGGTTACCTCGAGATACTCTGGTTTCCTCCCACAGCCCGCAGACATGCAGATTAGGTCAACTGACTACTTTAAATTGCTCGTAGATGTGGATGGTGGTTCATCTTGTCAACCCGTCCAACCAAAGACACCTGTGAACCAGCTCAAGCATCCCCGTGACCCTTAACAGATAAGCAATAAAGATAATAAATGGTTGGAAAAGCTCTGTTTACTCAATCCCATCTTTTATTTGCCCCGAAACCTAATACACTAAGCCAACAATTCAACTGAATTAGTCCAGACTGAGTGATTGGTGGCACAGACCAGACGTTATGTTAAAACTATAACGAATCAGGTGCTACACAATTGTATTTTTTTGACCACATAACACACATTTAAAGAAGTGAGCTAGTTGTACTGGCACTATCCTGTGTCATCCAGAGGAGAACGGGTTCCCTTTGGAGTCTGGTGCCTCTCTTCCTCTTGTCGTCTCAGGGAGATTTTTCTTACCAACGTAAGCACAGGATTGCTCTATATGAACTTTACAAAGGAAACTGAATGAAATTAAATTAAATTTACCCTGATGAATCTAACAGAAGGTTTGTGGGCTTGACGAAAAGTAAGCAAGTCATTCGGCATTTGGGTTAAGAGCTATAATGTCCTGTCCATGCATCATACGTAAAACACATTGTTTTGCTTGGTTTCGTCAGGGTTTCCACGGAACTGCATGTTCCGGACTCAGAAAAGGTCATCTGTCATCTGAGCACACTATATAGTGCACTTGGAGCAGGTCATGTCCTGGCTGGTGTGTGTAGTGCGGCAGGCGGTGGCACTCATATGCACCTCATGGCAGCTCATGCTATAGTTAGAGCAGCGAGGTGTGTCGCACCACTGAAGCACAGTATATTTAAACATGCATAGCCCCATGAATTTAAAAAAAAACTTGTGTTTTGTGAATTCAATAAGGAGTTGGGGGTTTTTCTGTTTACGGAACTCACTTGTTCACCAGGCAGTTACGAAAATAAAACACATAGCCACAAAATCTGCTTCTCCTGGGAGCCCAGATGAATGATTTGTCAACCTGTGATTTCATTTTTTTCAGGGAAAGGGGCTTTTGCTATTTTTTTTCCTGACCTAGAATAAATTATAATCAGCTGCCACAACGACGTGCAAGAGTTTACGCCTTTAATACTGGAAACACGCGCCGTCTCCCTCTAAAAAAGTTGTGCAGCTGCTCAAAAACCTCCGAACAGCATTCTGTCCATCATGTGAGAGAGTTAAATCCTAACCTGAGCAAATACATTTCCAGTCTCGTCACACAGAGGGGACATGGCAAGACATCATCGGATAAACATTTCCCAACACCTTCCCTAATAGCTTCTGATCTCAGAAAGCCACACTGTGTTCAGGGTTTCGGCACTAATTAAAGACATGGATGAAACGGCAACTAAAAACAAATTTTCTTGTCCCTCATTTAAGACAAGTGGTGAGACGGGTCCATATTTAACTTTTGCTGGCTGAGCTTGGGCAGTGCATGCAGCGAGTATGCTGTCTGACTCACAGATTTAAAGTGTCTGGCTCGAGTCGCTGGCACAGACCCATGCTGGCGCAGGGTTAGGGTGGTGCTGGTGGGCAATGTGCTCTCAAAGATAGATGCAGAATTCTTACAAGCGATCATAGCATGCCACGCAAAGCAATGATTCTCGTTCAAACTTGGGTTATCGTTTCCAAAACACGCGCTTTTGTTCATGCAGACGGTGATAGCTGAGACCTTGGCTTTCTGAGAACGTCACCCTGAGCAGCAAGAACATAAAATATTCTTCAAAGACCATCTATCTCCAAATCTGCCAAATGACTCCTGTTATCTGATCGTGGTGAGATCCACCACCTAGAACACTTTCAACTTGAAGCACTCGTCTCTTTAATCCTGCTGCATTGTGCACCGGCTGCGTTTTAGTCTCTGGCAGCAGATCCCCTTTCTTTGCATTTCTGTACACTCTGGACTACACCACACACTCATTTTTACACTTGTGCAAAGCGCAAGTTGTAGCAAACCTTATAAACATATAAAAAGGTGAAGTGTGTTGACACCGAAGCAGCCAGCCCTGGCCCATCAAAGGAGAGCATATGTGAAGAAATTGGATCCGTATGGTCCTATTCAGGCCGTACGTTTTAAAACTTTTTGGCAGACACAATCTAAACTGCCTGTACCACACACAGACTACTAGAAAGAAAAGGAAGGGTATTAAGGAGGTATCAGCCTCACCCTCTGAGTCATTCAAACCACTCTCCGTTCCAGGGAACGCAATGACCCCGAGCTGGGTACAATGGCAGAGTTCACACAACAAGCAAATCAAGCAGCCAACACACAGGAGATTTATATGAGCCGGCATAAAGGCCGCCCACGAGGAAGACCGCCGGTGATCCTTTAGGCTTTCGTTGCATTGAACTTTGCAGGGTAGCTCTTCAGAAGGAGGCAGGGACACCTCCAAAGGACCTAAGCCATAAAAATTCGAATTAAACGGGGAAGCTTTGGGTGGGATAGTAATTATAGCGAGGTCTCCATTTCTTCGGGGCATTGTTGTTGTTGGGGGGGGGGGGCTAATACTTAAGAAACAAGACTGCAAACTACACGCTTTTAAGGATCCGATTTGTTCTCGTTAAAAGAAGAATTTCAATGACTTGACGCCCGACGAAGGCTTTAATCTTCTCAGTACGACTCGTGCCAAAGTCCTAATATGTAATCGAGCTTAAGACGCAGTTTGTTCAGTTGTTCCTGCAAAAACCCACGCTTTCGAAATCAAAACGTCGCACTAAGATCTCAAAGAATGTACAGCTTGGACTCCGTCACCATAACGACAAGATAAACAAAAACACAGGGGGTATAATTTTAATCATAAAAGAGCTAAGCGAATATTTTGGCTCGCTCCACAATGCATAGAACACTTTGATCATTACCAGAAGATGCACAAGGCTCAGACGAGTCGCTGTGGTGCTTCTTCTTCCTGTCGTGTTTGTATACCAGATGAGGTTTGTTGTGCTCTTCCTCGTACTCCTCCTCATCAGCGGTCATCAAAGGCTCGAGGAAGTATTCTCCACTGTGGGTGGAAAACGTACCAATCTGCAGGAGGAAATAACAAACAGCAACATTAGGTCACAACATCGAATTCACACATTAGGCCTTAATACTTCAGAAAAAAAAGAAAGAAAAACAAATAAATGACTTGCACTGATCATGCCAATATTGTACAGCCTCACAATGACATTGTAAAATTTCCAGTCCCCTTCTGTTTGCTGCGATTTTTTTTTTTTTTTTTTTTTGCGACATTTAAATTTCAGCAAACCGATAGCAGCACAGCTGAACACTGTTGTGTACCTTTGTGTCAGGCATCCAGTAAGGACAACAAAGTACTTAGCTTTCACACATTTTCCTCCAATGAGGAAACTAGGCGGAAATGGATCGTTGCTCTCCGGAGGGAGAATTTCACACTCAGTCCCCATACCCGCGTTTGTAGCCGCCATTTTAAACAAGAAGATGTCCGAGAGCCAGAATCCGACAGAGGACGACGACTGCTGAAGAAGGGAGCGGGTCCAACTTTATTTGAGTGGATAATTATAATAATAATTATTCAGCTCCACCACCATGACTTGGAGGATAACACACACAGTGAGGAGGAAGCTCAGCCAGTCTCCCCACCCCACGATTCTGCTTCAGTTTGGCATCCACCATCTTGCAGCCTCAGACACAAACATACGTTTTTTTTCACAAGGTAAGATATAGATCCACTGATCATGATATTACTTAATGAATAAAAAACTGTCAGGCATTGTTAGAAGAGAACATCCTAACAAATCGGAATTGTATTGTGTAGATTTGGCATCCTGTGCGCACCTCATGCGCTTCTGGGCATTAATAGACATTAATAGACATTAACAGGCATTACTGGGCATTTTTCTTCTCCTTTTTACTCGTGGATGTATGACACAGTGACCGGAGAATCCGACTAACGTTGCTGACGGTCATTTGTGACAAATCTCTGAGAGACCGAGTAAAAAACGCCATGTCGGTGAATAGACGAAGCTAATATAGTCAGGAAATAGCCGGAGCCGGAGGTGAAATCGTTCCTATAAACGATGAATGATGATATGTGAAATTGTTTATAGCTCACACTGGGCTCCACGACTTATTTCACTGAACCATAACAAGGTGTAGTAAGTACGTATACTCTAGGAATTTATTAGAGGACAAACTGACCAACAAAGGTCAGTTCTGCCTTGCATTACTGAAGGCAAGGATCAAGCCAAGACAGACATTTCATTAAAGCATAAAATACGGTTCACTTTAAGTATAAGGTACAAAAAAACTGTGATTTCAATGATCAATACTATACACCACATTTCACTCTCTAAGCATCGCAGAATCGTGAGCTTATATTCCTTGCCCACTATGGACTGTCGAAATCAGGCATCAACAACTCCAGTACAGGTCGCTTTACCGCTCTGAGCCACCTGAATAAACTCTGCGCCGAATTACCAAGTTTAGTTGGCGTGATTAGCAAGAAAATAAAACAAACGGGGCTGGACGTCAGGAGTGACAACCGTAAGAACCCAGAAACCTAAAATGCCGCATGATGACAGCAATTAGAGGTCATCTGGTGCTAAAATGTTGTTCACTGTACGTGATCTGATTGATAGAGATTTAATCAAATGATCTGAGTGACTGAAATTTCAGCAGGATCAGAGTTATGCTAGCTATACCCTTAAAAACTTGGAGAAGACTCTGAAAGGCGTTTAAAAGTCTCACATCTGAAGAGCATGAGCTGTGAGTAGTCTCGGAGGAATGCTGGCCTTACACCGAACTACTTACCGAGCAATTATCCGTGATTTTGCAATGACTGGAGATCTCGCAGGGTCGTTATTTTCAAGTGCCAAGACTTAAGGTGATATTAAGCATTTGTGACGCGTGCTGGCAAAATGAGTAGGAATGCGCATAGGCTAATTATGCTAATTAGGCAAATTCGGTTGAAAGGGGATTTTCTCAAAAACGAGTCCATAAAGCCCTCGTTTATTGATCCCCATGATAAAACAGTAAGAAAACATTCCACTACTTTTCATTTTAAGGTTTTGTTCATTATGTTCATTCGTATGTCTTCATTAATTAGTCCTTTGTCGTAATATTCCATGATAAATCTGTGTTTTTCGCAGGACGCTCGCGGCGAGATGGGGGAATCCCCACTACCCATGTTGGATATCGTCGTGAAGCGTAGTTCCTCTGCTTCGTGCTAATACACATGGAATTCCCGAAGACGCTTTTACGGACCGATGGAAAGCGAGTTTCCAAACGCGATTAGACGTGGTCGACTTCAGTTGGATGTAACTCGGTCGCTTTTTGTCCGATTTCAACAAACCAGGCCTCGTTTTGAAGGTCTTAAGATGCACAATGTGGAAGTAACCATAACTCCCTTTTGAAAATGTCCTCATTCCGAGTCATTATGCCAGCACGGGTCACGTTTTATCAGAAAGTCAAGATGAGTAAAAGTCTGACTTGGGACAAAAACAGCTCATGATTTTATTCCACCCTTGAAAATTTGTCCGCGGCAGTGAAACCGCTTGTACCGTCTTTTTGTGTAAGCCTGGCATAAGTACGAGCTCACTCTGTACAAAGTGGTAGTGTTTACATGGTAATTTCTTTTGCTCGCTCTAACAGGATATTGTCGGTTTGAACCCTATCTCTCTGAGGATTATTTCCACTCAAAGCAAAGAGGGGGAATTCTGACAGGAGAACACATCCGGACATAGCCTTAGGGAGGGAAAGATGACATAACTCAGCTGGGCACGTGCTGAAACAACACATCCACTCTGACACACCACTACACCGCGGATAACAAAACACGCACATACGTGTTAAGGTTAAAGTCGACAATACAGCTCTGGAAAAAATGAAGAGAACATGTTTTTTTCTTAAATCAGCATCTTTATGTATGGCAGCCATTTCATGCCAATGTCCGTGGTGCAAGCAGACCTCATTTTAATTAATCATGTATTGATTAAATGGCCATCTGAACCGAATCTTATGTAGTGAAGAAAAGCATAAAAAAAACTACCGCTATGGTCAGAACTATCCTCTTGCAGTAGGACCAGTTTGGATGGCAAAAACAGTGCTAGCAGTACCTTAAATTTAACTGGAATACAAAAATATACAAATACGTTTGGCGTGAGAAAAAGATGGGTGTTTGGCTGTCCTGGCAGAGGTTGCTTCCATCCTTAAAATTTCAAAGACGGCATTTCATAAGAACAAGGTCAAGCTGGCAGAGATTGGGGACAACAAAGTTACAGACTGGCAGAGGGCGAAAACGACTCTACGCTGGTCGCGATGATCGTCAACTCCTTCGATGGTCACTCGACATCCTTAGGATGACCTCAAGTGCCCTACGCAAAGAATGGCAAATGCCAGCTGGGTTTAAATCCATGCCAAGGACGGGTCGAAACAGGTTCCTCCTCCGGAACGCGATCAAGAGGAAGATGGATGGTCGCAAGCCATCAAACAAAGCTGAGTGGATTGAATTTTCGAGCCAGGAGTGGCATAAAGTCACCCAAGAGCAAGGGGAAAGACTGGTGGAGATGCCAAAGATGCATGAAATTTTATTTTGGTCAAAAAACTGAAAAAAAGAAAAAAAAAACAAAAAAAAAAAACAGCCTTTGTTATGCAGGACGTTCTGTGTGAATCCAGAGAAAGGGGAGATCCTACAGAAAGCAGAAGTCATTATTTTCTGTCTTGCTATCTTCACAACAAGGCTTCTTGTAGCATTGTACTATCTGCCTACTGGTAGGAAAGACAGTGTATTCATGAAGGGTCATTTCACCAGGTTTAGAGATGACATTGCAACAACAGGAATGAATAGAGAAGAAGAACTGGCATTGCATTATTGCCAGGGTTTTTGTTTTTTTCTTCCATAGGCTCTAGTTACAGGGTATCTCTTTGCTGAATAGCTATGAGCATCTGCACACAAGGCCATCGGAAAACAACTTGTAATCTGGGTTATTAAATCAACGTGCAGACAGGTACTGTCATCTGTGGTTTGAAAGAGACAGAAATGCTGCTGGGTAAACTAGGTGATTATCTCATCTGACACCGGCGCGCTGTGTTTCGAAATATAAAGAGCCGTATTCAGACTTGAGTTATGAAGGTTTGGTAAAGATGTAATATTGCAATTGTGCACGTTCATATTCAGGACTCATGACATAGCTACAGACTTACACATCGGGAAGCAGCAGGGTGGAGTGTACCGAAAACAGAGGTGTGGCTCAGGTACACATGAATCTGGAGGCTAAATCTTTTCTTTTTTTTTTCTTTTTTTCGTTTTTTTTACATGAAATCAGCTCGCATGGGGATCAGTAGCAAGTTCGGCTCCACTGTCTGACGATGTGAGGTAACCTCAATATGCACGCTTAGGCTGAAAATGATGTTTTGGGCTGTAAATACACTCAAGAGGGTATGGGATATCATTCAAGGCCAAGAGAAAATATGGAAAAAAGACACTGGTAATTATTAATAATATTGTGGCTTTCTTTTTTTGCATCTTAACGCGAGACACTGCTTAAGACGAGACTGAATTTTAAATGAGTAAAAATATAAAAAAAAAAAAAAAAAAAGGACTTTTTTGTTTTTTGTTTAAAATAAAAAATTTAAATTTAGTGCTTAAAGTAAACTGCAACCACTGCAGATAAGTGCACGGTTAGCTTTTCCATTAAAATGTGCGAACGTTTTCTTGAGTGCACAGTACGACGGAGTATTAGGGCCACACATGAAGAAGAAAAAATATTTTTGCCATGTCGACATCTAATTTCGACTTTATTCTCGAAATTTCGAGTTTAATGTCGACATGTCGACTTTGATCTCGTCATGGCAAAAAATAATTTTTCATGCCTCGCTTAGATGATTTGGTCGAATTGTACTTCAGAATCGGGTTTAGCTATAAAGAAAAAAAAATTTTTTTTTTTTTTTTTTTTCTTTTAATGACGCGATAACCCCAGAGAGCAAAGGCAGCAAAGCATGGAGTGGAGACATCAGTCTTCCCTAGCGAAGAAGAAATTCAAAAGTCAGCCCTCCCGCACAAAAATCATGTTAAAGTTCTTTTTGGACATAAAGGGGTCTATTCTAGTGCATTTCCAAGCGCATGCACAATCAGTGAACAGTGCAAATTTCTGTGCTTTGCTACAAATTAATTTAAACCTGCAATTCAGGATTCTTTTCTGCAAATCTGCAGCAAAAGAAGATGAATGCTGTCCAAAACAGGCTTGCTGCACCATGATAATGCACATCCTCATACAGCAGAAACAGTAGAGACCGTGCAACAGCTTGGGTTCCAAGGGTTCGGGGCATTCCACATCCTCCTTACAGCCCAGATCTGGTGGAGAGCAATGATCACATCTTCAGTCCACTGAAGGAGGTGCTGCGTGGTGGTAGATTCACCTCTGCATATACACAGACATCTCAAAGGTAAATAGACACCATCATTTTTGAAAAATTGATTCCTAGAAACTTCCTTCTAGCTGTTCGGACATAGAAGCCAAGTTGATAGAGATCCCTCACAGACGTACAGTGGTACCTTGACATAGGACATTGGTAGCAGTGGAGCAGTGGTAGCTAATCGAATTTCCCATTAAAATGAATGGAATTACTAATAATTTGTTCCAAACCTCCAACCAAACACACCGATTTCTTTTGTTACATGTTTTTAAATAAGAGAAATGTACTATAGAAATAACACCAAATGTATAAAACAATAATAAAACATAATAAAAGTGAATGTAAAGAAATAAACTGGTTTTATTAAGTGTCCTTTTCCTTGAGGATCACAAGAAGCGATGATGGAGGCGGAGCAGTGAGGTGTAGGACGGACGTTGGTGGTGGGAGGAGGAAGAGATTGTCGGAGGAGGTTTGTTTACATGACGTACGTCACCCTCTATCGCCAACTGAACACTCGCTAAATTTATTCTACACTTTACGTATCGCTAAACTTATGCTACACTTTAGCACTAAAATTAACTTAATGGGAGAATTACTCCGCCTGTACTGCTTGTACAAGTCTGTGACGCGCACACCTTGAGCATGTTTTTCAGTGATTTCCCGCTTTATATCTAAGGTAAATGGCCTCTTCTTCTTCTCAGCACCAGCCTTGCTAGCCACTTTCTTAGGACCCGTGATGAAAATACAGGGCACAGGACAGATAAAGTTCCAAAACGGCACAAAGAACACAAAACGGAGTGAGAAATGCTGCAGTGATGCTTACTCAGCGAGCTCGACACGTGATCTGCAGGTCGGCTTGGGGCAGACTGGGACACGGGAACTCGTCATGGCGATGGGCCACGCGAAACGTGATGAAATCGCCAATGTTGTATCACAAAAGACTATCGTATCACAAAGCAAAAAAATAGCCTGACATCAACCTCGTATCTCGGAAATGTCGTAACCTGGGTCGGTCGTGAGTCAAGGTACCACTGTACTCTGCCTCATTTGGAGTCAGACATCAGCGACATCAGTGTCCTTACAACAGGGATTTTTTCAACAATCCACTTGACAGTCTGAAGACCCCTGTCAGAGGGCCCAGGTTGACCTGAGCAGGATGCTGTTGATTCCTTTCCTTTGCTTTTGAATTGTACAATCACTCTGTTGACTGTGTACAAGAGGAATCCCAAGGTTTTGTGCAATCACACGCTGGCTAAGTCCACCCTCAGACTGACCCCAATACTCCCTCTTTGAAAATCACACAACTCTTTTGCTTCTGGTGTTCGCCGTGTGGCTAGTTGATGTAAACAATTAATATACTGTAATCTGAAGTGAATTACAGTAAAAAAAAAAAAAAAAAACAGTATATACAGTATAGATAGATAGATAGATAGATAGATAGATAGATAGATAGATAGATAGATAGATAGATAGATAGATGGATATACATGTATAATGAATGAAAACTTTCTTCCAATATAAAGTCCTCAATCCTATTATCCTCAAACAACACTCTAGGGTTGAAGTTTTCAATTTCAAAAAGTATTTTACTTAGTGCCCTATTAAGAGATAAAAAATGGCTTGCAGGCCTTGATTAATATCCTGTGACAACTCTCAACAGCGGACACAGAGTTTATCTCTCTTACTAAACTTCACCTAAATAACAGGTAGTGCTGTTTCAAGTGCTATTTCATAAGCTGCTAAATAATGAGGATGTAAAATCACATTGTTAAATGAAATCAAATTTGTAGTGATTATTGGCATCATGGCAACTAGGACTACACATGCGGCAATAGACTGGCCAGACACTGAACTCATAGGAGTCTTTCTTTTTATTTGTTTGCTTTATAAATGATCTCTTGCTTTTATTTGACAAAGCTACATGCTTCATCAATCTGTATTTTTTTCTATCCCCCAATTTTTTCCGGCCTTAGAAGCGAGCGTTTACACACAGTGGTCTAGACTCTATTGGAAAACCCCTGTCTTTGACGCCTCTGCTCAAGAAAAGTTTCGAAAAAGACTCCATGCAGGTCATTTTAATCCTCCAAATGAGAACATCAACGTAAGCATGGGAATGACTTGACTCGAGTTTTTCCTGCGTAAATATTAACATCAATCTTGGACATAACTAGCCAACTTTTCGGAAGATATTTAAATACATGAAGGCCAAGTATTATCAATACTCCTGAGACCCAAACTCTAATGTTGTGTGCCTTGTCATTTCTCCTGACTGTTAACTATTAAACTTGATCATTGTCTCCAAACAGGAAGAAGTTTGGCACAGAGTAATCCCCAATGCTCCTTACTGTATATGAGGATCTTACAGGGAAATCCACACATTGTAGTTGGGGGAAATGTGATGTCCTCACATGAGGACAGTGGGGTCTCAGGAGGTAACGTAAATACTCAGATGTAATACCAATATTCCAAACTGTCTTTGTCATGTCTTTGCTAGGTTTGAATCTGAAACTGGGTGATGATTTTCAATGTGTTCAGTACAGCCTATCATTCAGTTAGGAGCAACTTTTTACTTCTCTGGGTTTTGTTTTTTTTTCCATACGAAAATGAAAGAATCTCAGCAAACACTTCACTTATGGGCCATTGATATCAACAGGAGAATTCCCACCAGCAGTCATGCTGCTGTTCAGGAACGAGTGCTGAAATCCTGAATGCAGCTTCTGCACTGCCGCCCCACCACTGTCGGCAGGGAATTTTAAACATAGTGCAGGAGAATACCACAGCATACGGAAAAAAGAAACAGCACTTGCTAAATCAGGTTATTCGGAGTAAATCCCGCATTGCAAAAGGACTGCTTTTCCACAGTGCTGCTGCAAACGCATGAATAACGCCACCACTTGTGCTGTGCGCAAATGAAAGCGATATGGACGAATTATTTTATTACTGTATATCTCTAGATCCATATTGTCCTATATTAGTACACAGCTGAACTTTCTGACCAATCAGACTCCTGAGCCACTCCTACATTCAATGCCATATCCAGTACTGTATGCATCCAGAAGGCAAACTGATCACAACGAATAAAGGTCTGCACAGGATCTTTCCTTTTATGAGACAAAAATGTGATACACAACCAAAACAGTAAAGCTTAGTTGAGAGACCGGTCCATCTACTCTAAAAAAGCTGAAAGATGTATGGCCTATTGAAGCTCCCTGAAGTTAAACGACTTGGCTCCTCTGTGGTACTGCCAGGGGAATTCACACAGTTCCTATTTACCACTTTCTGCTTTCTTCAGTGAGAAGTAATCCCCGCACTAAGATAACTGATTAACGAATGGGCCCATGCAAATCGGCCTTTGAGGCACATTCTCAAAGGGCCAGATCAAAGAATGGGAAAGTACAACCATCGCAGTGCCGGCTACCAGAAGCCTAGTGACCAGCATGTTAAATCCAGCAACTGAAGTAGCACAAATGAATGCTAAAAGAAGAAAATCCTGGACAAACCCTGCACTGAAGATTTTAGTGTTCATGAAACTATTAATCCAAAGTCCAGAAGACAGCGTGAAACCCAACAAAATCACTGAGGATGCCCCGACCTTGTAGAAATAACATCATGAGGTATCAGTTACAATCTGCACCGGATGTGCTCGTGCAAACCCAAGATGATGACCGTGAGGAAGAATCATGCCATTATCAGTTGTGTGAAAGTGTCCCCATATGTTGTTAACACAATTCGGTCAAATTCGTCTTTATTCGTCTTCTTAATCTTCGTTTTAATCCTGTTCGGGGGGGCGGAGGGGGAGCTGGAGCCAATCCCAGCTGACTTTGGGTGGTGGGGGGGGGGGGGGTTGATTTGGTACACCCTGGGCAGGTCGCCAATCCACCACAAGGGAATTTGGCCAAATATTTTAATAAAATTTGAAATTACACTGACGTGCATTGATGAGAGACGTTAGATCGGGGACAGGCGTAGCTCAGTGGTTAAGACGCTGGACTACTGATCAGAAGGCTGTGAGTTCAAATCCAAGCACCACATCAAATCCCACTGCTGGGCCCTTGAGCAAGGCCCTTAACCTCAATTGCTCAGTTGTATAAATGAGATAGAAGTAAGCTGCTCAGGATAAGGGTGTCAGCCAAATGACAGTAATGTAAAGTAATGCAATGTAAGCATGTTTCATTAGTTCAGCTTCAGGAACTGGTTTATCATAGTCAGGGTGACTCTGGGGCACATGTTGGGAACGCAGCTCATGATGCAGGAGTACATTCTGAGAAAGGATGCCCATCTATCTCATTGTTAGAGCACGTGAGTATCATAATCCACAATCCATCCAGTCTTTCAACGAAATATTGACCTTAAATATCAGGTCAGGTCACACACAGCTCCCATCCGCATAGTGAAGCCTTCTCTCTACTGCAAAGGCCACTTTCCCAGTCGCATATTTTCACATTATATATTATTTCACATATTACACATTCTCTATATTCCCTAAAAGAAAATTATAAATATCTGGTAGCCTAGGCCTTTTTCACTGCATTATGCGGGATAACGTTCGTCATGGTAGTGTCAAACTACTGCCAGCTGGCAGATTCACAACATGTAACCTGCTTCCTTCTGCCAATCTCCGGTATTTAGGTATCTATTTAATCATATCCCTATATCCTTTCAGTCCCACACAAAAGTCCAGAGCAATCATTCACTGAATCCAGCTCTTGGCTGTTCACCGACGTGGTCTACTGGCGCACGCACCGGCTCGGAGAAATGTGAGGAGGAAAGCTTTCCGCTCTGCCACAGCATGACAAGACCGGAAACGGTCAGCTGAGACGCCCAGTGAGACGCTTGAGAGTTTTTCCCATGAACACAAATACACAGGTACGCAGGCGTGTGATCACACAGGTGGCCAGGGATGGCACCACCCACCGTTAATATACCCCTTATCATCCTAAAAACATTACCCAAGTCTGATTCCTAATCACATCTCTGAGATCAGTGTCACTGCATGTTCACTTTTTCCTGGTCAGGATCCAGAGCCTCGCCCGAGCCTATCCCGAGAACATTGGGTGTGAAGCAGGGACACACCCTGAATGAGTTATCAACCATCGCAGAGCACCACACACACACACACACACACACACATACATATATATATATATATATCGAAACACTCCCTGTGTTCTCCCCATGGCAATTTTACATAGCCAATTCATCTACTGGCGTGTCTTTTAAAGGTGGGAGACCCTGGAGGAAACCCCACACAGTCGGAACCCGAGCTCGGGATCGAACCGGAGGCCTGAAGGTTGCAATCTTACCTACCCAGACTTCCTAATTCATATGCAATATTATATCAGTATAACATCCTGAGCATGTCCATCAGCGACTCCAGAAAACCTGGGACACCAACGCAAGAGGATGTGCGTGATGTCCCCATGCAGTGCGTGATGTCACACACTACTTCACGCGCTACTCACGAGGCCGGTGCACAGGCTGAAGACAGCGCGGTGCTGGTCTTGTCCATTGACGTGTCCTTGGAAGAAGCAGTGGCGCATGTCCCCGGGGTCGTGTCCTCGGCGGGGCGGCGCGCCCACGTGCGTCACGGCGTAGGAGGGCGCGATGAAGGCCGCGTCGGCGCTCAGGTTCAGGTGGAAGCGCTCCCCGAACGCCTCGACGCGGTAGTGCGCGCGCAGGGCCGCCCCCAGGTCCGAGTCCGGGCGCGCGCGCGCGCGCCACCCCCGGCCCCGGG
>JAQLOM010000012.1:14073850-14091620 GCA_030068315.1 Chrysichthys thysi | reverse complement strand
AGACACCGGCAACTGAGAGATTAATGAAGAAAACCAAATGAATGCAGAAATCACGTAACGAAATGCTACAGCCTCACCAGGCATGAACCTCACCGCACGTCACTGGTCACATGGCATCACACTAGAACTATATGGGAAAGAGAGGTTATTCCTACATAGAAATGTTTATTGAAGATCAATAAATGAATGTTAATACAACAGGATTTAGAGTTATTGATTCAAGTACAACATTTATGATACTCTCTCTTTTCTTGAATACAGAAAACATTAGTAGCCTGAGCAATAACCCTCACTGTATGTGTAAGATGAATAACACTGGAGTTTTGCTTTTATTCCCCCAATTGATCAGAAGGTGTCGGCATTTGTGTTTGTGTAATCTCATATTCGTCAGCGTCGATCTTGGGGTACTTTTGAACTGCTGCCTTTTACTCTGCATAAATACACATATATATTATATATAATATAATCTATGTACATCTACACTCACTGAGCACTTTATTAGCAAGTCCAATTATATCCGACCCGCGAGATCATTTTATATCTTTCTCTCTCTGTTTTTTTTATTTTTATTTTAATGGCCCGGCAATATGAAGCGCCGATAACACACAAACTACAAATCCCATAATGCAACGCAACAGCTGCCTTACTGAACGATAGGCTACCTGCAGTCATTCCCGTGCCAGTTATGTCAGATCAATCAAGCATCTGTTGATGTATATAACCCTAATTTCAAGTCAAAGCTAGCCCATAACAATGGACAAGAGAAAAGCTGGTTCTGAAAACAGAGCCTTTCAAAACCGGTGCGAGGCTGAAGATATGTTCACTGACATCGCCGCCAGTAAACCCGTGTGCCTTACCTTACCCCAAACATAAACCAACTTGATGCCAAGGAAAGATGCGGAGTATCCAGTTCTGACACAATGGCATGGAAAATTTGATTTGTTATTATTTTAACTTTTACTTAAAAGCACAATTTTAATTTATATTTTCAGGGGGTTTTTTTTTGCAACATGTTCATATTTTGAATTTGTATAATTTGGACAGGAGATATTTTCATTGAAGTCCTTTTACATTTAAGTTTATTTATTTTGGAATAATATTGTATCCTGTCTGTTTCGATTCATATTTATGTTCAAAAAACGTTTCGTTTTAGTCCGTTCAATAAATGCGTATCCTGTTCGGCCCATGACCTAAAGTGTGCTTTGACTTTTGGCCCCTGTGTGATTGAGTTTGACAACCCTGCTCTACAGTTTACTAAGAATGGTGCAATAATGAAAAAAAAAAACATCCACTGAGCACCAGTTCTGTGGAAACCTTGTCATTGAGAGAGGTCATCATGTAATAGGCAGATTGGTTTGAGCTGACGGAAAGGCTACAGTAACTCAGATAGTGGTGAGCTGAAAGCATCTCAGAATGCACAACACATCAACCCTTGAGGTGGATGGACCACAACAGAAGAAAACCATGTTGGGTTCCACTTCTGTCAACTAAGACCAGAAAGCTGAGACTGCAGTGGACACAGGCTCACCAAAAACTGGATGGTTGAAGACAGGATAAATGTAGCCTTTTGTGATGGATCTCGAAATCTCCTGAGGCGCACCGATGGTGGGGCCAGAAATTGACACCATCAGCATGAATCCATGAAATCAACATGCCTTGTGTCAATAGTCCAGGCTGGTGGAGGTGGTGTAATGGTCTGGGAAATGTTATCTTTGAACTCTTTGGACCTCTTTGTACCAGTGTAAATGCCACAGCTTATTAGAGTATTGTGCTGTGTCCCCTCATAGCCACAATTTGCTTATCTACTAATGGCTACTTCCAGATGATAAAGCACCATGTCACAAAGCAAAAGTCACCTCAAACTGGTTTCATGAATGTGATAATGAGTCCAGTGTTCTCTAGTGACCTTCCCAATGACGGGATCTGACTCCAGTAGAAGACCTTTGGGATGTGGGAGAACAGGAGATTTGCAGCATGAAAGTGCACCTGAAAAATCTGCATGAATTGCATGATGCAACATGGACTAGAATCTAAAAGGAACATATCCAACATCTTGGGGAATCCATGTCCCAATGAACTGAGGCAAAGTAAGGCCCTACCCAGTGTTTCTAAAAAAAAAAAGTGCTCAGCATGTGTATATTGTATATTGTAAACCATTGTTTCCCAACCACTGTGCTGTGGCACATAGTGTGCCGTGAGAAATCATCAGGTGTGCCGTGGAAGATTATCTAATTTCACCGGATTGGTACTTTAAGCGAGTGGTGTGTAGTGACTGAGAGAACAATCACATTCTTTTCCACTAGAGGCAGTACAACTTCTTGCGCCAAATAAGTGGGTTGCCAACCGCTTTAAAAAAGCACCGTTTTAACTATTATTTCATTATTTCCTTTATGTCCAAAACGTATAACAAATTGACCCAAAACCATCACATTCATTGCTGTAAAACCAGCCAGCACACAGCTAAATGTGGTTTGATCTCATTCTCATGCTATTGTTTCATGGCAATATACAGTGGTACTCGAACTTAATCCATGCAGAGCTCGGGTTCGAATCCTAAAACGCTTGAGTTCTGATCGATGTATAATGGAAAACCAATTAACTGGTTCCGGGCCCCAAAAAATTACACCTAAATATGTTTTTTTTAGCATTTAAACACAAAATGAACAGGATAAAACAAGAAGCGCACATACTAAACACATCTAAGCACATTTATCAAAACAGTAATTTGTAAAGTTTTTATTTTTATTATTAAACTGTATTCATTAATATGTTCGTAAAATTGCAGACTTTTAGGTTGTAACATTTGTACAACTGTTGCGTTACTTTTTGGTGTGCAATGGCTACCAAAATGATATAAAGTACAGTGTATTACCTGATATTAATAAAAAAAGCACCATCACCAACAAACGATGCTCTATCACAGCGAATGCGAGGCTGAGACTGAAGCGTTCCCCTTTGTTTCCACTGAGAGACAACTGAGTGCCGCGTGACACATTTCCCTGCGCTGTGGATCGAAAAAGGGTCAAAAACCAGGGAGCATAAACAGACACTAATCAAGGCTTGGCAATAGTGCGGGGAATGCAAGCTAAAGCTTCGCACCTTGGTGTGACTGAGCGAGTCTCTTTAAAGTCTGTGTCATTAGTTACCAAATGCGTAACACCTGCAGCATCCCTCGTGATGCTCAGGCATGGTGTGAGTCCTAGCGCATGCGCCAGTGGCGCCACGGCGGAGTGTTCTTGGGGCGGCGTGCGTCCTCCGGACATCAGGGCTATCATGGATGCCCAAAATGGGTGTGTTAAAAGGGGGCTTCACGTGGGCATATTCATGACATGTACAAGTTATCTTGGGTCCACGGTTCAACTTCTGAGATTCGGATCGAGTTCTAGGTCATTTTTTTTTAATTCGACTCTTAGGAAATTTGAGTTCTAATGAGTTCGTGTACTGAAGTACCACTGTATATGAAATCCTGTAACCCTGTGTTTGATCCTTGATGTTTATGGAGGCTCTAAAGACTTTCTAATACTGACTTGTTAAAATGTATCAAATTACATTCAATTACATGATCGTAAATTCTAAAAGACATTACTTTGAAACAATGATACATTTTTTGCAATAATAGCCATCCATGATGGACTTGACATAGTCAGTGTTTGTCTGATTTCACTGATGATTATGACTCAGACCTCGAGACTGACCCTGAATAGTGTACTGGAGTGTGTCAAACCTGGACTCCCATAATGCATGGGGTAATGATAACTATATTAAGAACAAAATCTATGATTATATATTACGACCCTGGCGTGTAACATCTGCCTTTTGCCAATTACAAGCCTTATTTATTTTTTTTTTTTTTGCAAAATGAGGTCATTTGTTACGTTACTTGCACTGCTTCCTTTCTTCATTATTGATTTAACACCCCATCATGTGTTGAAGCACTAAATACAAAGCAGTGCTTGTGTCTGAGGTGTGGAAATCACAGGAAATCATTGCTTTGTCTGGAAACAGTGTATCAGTGTGTTTGGACAGGAGAAACAAGACACCTTGAGCGGAAGAGCACAGCTGCTGGGCGGTGTGTTTGAGCACACCTGCTGTGTTCTCACTGCTTAATTCCCCACTCGAAACGGCTGCTAATTTCATTTCCCAACATTTTCTGATTCTCTGATTAGGCTTGAACTAGCAATTGCGTGAGCGCAGCGTTTATTCTCATCCGAGGCATTTAAAGCATTGAGAAACAACCGAGCTTGCATCACTTATTCCAGATGATATCATTGGCCAGGTACCCGTAGCTAATGAAATCATATTCAGAGGTTTTAAATTAGGCTGTTTATTCAGAGAGTCAACATTAACTTGCCTTCTGCTTTGTTAGACATATGGAAAGAACAGGTGTTGCCTATGACCACAGAGAAAAGCTAACAAATAAAATAAGCCTACTGGTTTCAAGATCGAGAATTCCTGCTATGTCTCGTTCGCACCGATTCTTAAATACCATAAAGATTTTCTCAAAAACATGTATTGAAGACATATTGCGGATAAAATATGCACATATTTAACACCTCTAGTGTACTTTTGGGGTGTTTTTTTAATAGCAGGATCCTCCAACGGAGACCAGACAGCCGTATACCCATCCGTGATTAATCGATGTGACCAGTGTTTCTATGCTCATTTCCCAAGGGTCACTTGTGGCATTAAACCACAGCCCTTTTACAACATGATGAATGGATTCTTTCTGGCCAAGTCCATAGGGAGCCAGGTACGAGAGTAGTTAGGACTGCGGCTCAGTATGCCTGGGTTCAGCCAGTAAGCCCCCAAGGGGAACTCACAGACAATGACTTGACATTTATATTGTGGCAAATAGCCAAGCAAGGCTTGTAACACTTTTGAGCATCGAAATATAATCATGCAAATTACAGCGCTTTATGGATGCGAGGTATTATTAAAATTATCGTTATATGCAGTACTGTGTAAGTCTTGTGCAGGTTTTTTTTTAGTACAGATGTCGTTCTAGATATTTATGTTATGAATTATGGAGTAGTACAAAACATTTGAGATTTCTAATATTACATTTTCTGAAAAAATTATATATATTTGTAGTTGAAAAATGTCTGTATGTCAGGAAAGAAAGAAACGTCACGTAAGAGATCATTCTTAAGACAGAAAAACATGATGAAGGGTCCTGGGTTTCGTGGCAAAAAAAAATGTAGCCAAGATGCTCAGTCAAACTTACCAGCTCATTTCATTTACCAGCTTATAAAACTGCACACATTGTACTGGGACTACTTTTTAAGAAAAAAAGTAAAGGGTCATCTCAGCAAATATCGACTCTTTTTAATTTATTACAGTTTCCTGCATGCTGTATTTGTCTTTTAAATTGAGAGATTTACTTTCATTATTTTGAAGTCATGCATTTCTTGCACAGTACTGTATATATTTGTTGTTCATAACAATAATATTCGACTCCATCCAGGTAGAAAGTTCTTTAAAAAATGTTTTGCAGAAACTATGATCAAATAAATGGTTACATTGGGCAAAAGAATTACCTGAATTTCAATTTATAAAAGTTGTATAAACTCTGGAATTTACTGATTGACCAGAAGGCAACTCTCTCCAATATCAGATTACAAAACTCTGTGTTTTAATAATGAATACAGGTAACATACAGTATAATTGTGCAGTATTTGGCTGCAAACCAGCAAGAATCAATCACACATGAAAATCAAAAATGGGGTAGCAGGTAGTAACACTGTAACACTACAGTAAACTTTATTACACACTTCTAAAATTAGTTATTGTAATAATTTTATAACAACGAGAACTTACTTGAAACACACCTCTGGCGACCCAGAAAATCTGAAGAAGCTTGTTCTTCCACAGGTTAAATGTCCATATGAGCTTCTCCTTCTTTTTATCATTCCTATTCCTGTCTTAAAAATGTGACGCTGAATAAAATTCCTCAAATTTTCCATGAGACAGTGTGCTTCATGAGACTCAAGCTCAAGAGAAATGAGAAGGCTTTTGTGCTTCGGTTCTCGATCACATGTCATTTTTTCCCTTCATTTGTTTAGAATGTGAGTCATAATACATCTTGAGACTTGATTAGTGAAGTATGTAGTGTACACAAGGAAAAATAACCTGTAATATAACCTTTCTCTGGATTCAGAGGTGCTGTTTTTTCCAGAAATAAATATTTGCCAAAATTCAAACATATCAAATGGATTACTGATTGGAAGGATGGGGTACTGGATTTTACTGCCGAATTTAGCAAGGCCAGCAGTGGATTTGTGACCTGCCTAGGGTGTACCCTGCCTCTCACCCGATGTCAGCTGGGATTGGCTCCAGCTTCCCCCCCGTGACCCTGAACAAGATTAAGTGACAGAAGAAGAATGAATGTGTGAGTGAGATCTGGAGACTCAGTCCAAATGAAAAGGAGCATGAAAAAATGAGAGTATCATTCAATTCTTCAACATCACACAATTCCTTCTGTTTTACTTAGCATTGAACAAAATTGCATTTTTCAAGAGGATAATGATCCTAAGCATTCTTCAAATTTTTACCGAAATTATATCCAGTCCAAAGAAAAGCGAAAAGTTTTGAGAATTATGTCTTGGCCTTGCCAGTCTATAAATCTTTCTCCCACTGAGCTGGCATCAGATGAGCTAGACCAACATGTTCAAAATGAGCATCCAGCAAATGAAACAGAACTGTTTGGATGCCCGAAATGGTGCTAGGAGGGTTTGGAAAACAAGTTATTTGGAAAGCAATTTTTGGAAATAACTTGCCGCAAATCTGTGCTGCTCTGATGGTTATTTTGATGAAACCCCTACTTAGGCACTCACATTTATTAAATTGCACCTATATGTATATTGTTTATATACATATATATATATATATATATATACATGATTATATTAGGAGATTTAAGGCAGTACTTCCTATAGTTTGACCCTCAGAAATCATTTTGTGGGCAATGAGTTCAACCAGATGGTTAACATTTTTTGGTGAATTCTGTTGAATTGTTTAAATTGAGATACATATGTATTTCTGCACAGATAGGCAGCACATGAATAAAGCTGGCAATGCTCCCTTGACAAATGGCCCAAAATCACCCCTGTTCAAAGAATCCTGCCAGAGCAATTTCCCTGCAAGCTTTCTTTCCTTCTCACTGTGGCTCTTGAACACCCACCTTCCTGGTGTTCCTGCAGCACAGGCGTGCCATGGCCAGCTTTTGCTTCCTCCATCTCTGCTGGAAGCGCTGGCTGGCAAGAATGTAGAGCACAGGGTCCAGACAGCTGCTCACACTGCACAAGGCCTCCAGGAACTCATAGGCTATGTACAGTGTGTTCATGTTTTCAGTTGTCACTTTGCCAATGAATCGCATAAACACCAAAGCCACAATCATGATGTGGTATGGGGCATAAGACAACAAGAAAACCACCAAAGCTGCCGTGATGAGAATAAGAGGCTTCCCAGTTTTGCGGGGCATCAAACTCTGCCTCCTGGAGGCCTTCTTTCCTGGCATGCTCCTCAACACCTTTACCATCTGAGTATAAAAGGTGCCCATGACCACAAATGGCAGTAGGAAACCCAGCAATGTCCGCATCAGCGAGATAGTCATCACATAAGATAATGGACCATGGATGTGGTCCATGCATACTGTAATGTTACCAGGGCGACTCACATCAAGGCTCATGAATAAATCAGGAACGGAAGCCAAAATGAGGATAATCCAGGTGAAAATGGAGCAGAGGCTGGCTTTTTTACCATCCCACCAGCGCAGGGAGGTGATCGGGTGCACTGTGCCAGTGTAACGATCAAAACTTATCAGAGCCAGGAAGAAGATGCTACCATACACATTGATGTTGAAGAAGATCTTCTTGAACTGGCAGAAAATGTTCAATCCTTGTATGTGCGGCTGACGTAGGGTGAAGTAAACAGTAAACGGGAGCAAAAGGAGCCAGGCGATGTCACACAGCGCCAAGTTCAGCAGGAACACCGTCCCTGTGTTCCAAGGCCGTTTACAGCATGTGTAGTTCACAATGGCCGCCACATTACCCAGCAACCCTACTGGTAGGCCAACGACAAATAAGACCAGCAGGATAGAGCAGTACCATCTACCATCTCTGACCTGACTGCAGAAAGGCGTGCTATCATTGGGGTAGACCAGGAATGCTCTTTCATGGTGTCCTGTGAGGAAACACAGAGACGTAGCAGGTTCTCAAAAAGTTCACTTCATGCAGCAATAACTAAAAATGAATCCAGATTCAAATTAGATATCGTATTAGATGTTCCCAAATCACAGAGAACATATACTGTATGCAGTCAGGTTTTGTATCATACGCTCTTCTAATATTTGTCCCGTTAAATTGCACACCAGGCTGTGTTTGCAGAAGGTGCTTTTATTCATTAGGATTAATATATTACTTCCTGTGACCGGCACAGTCGTCCGTGTTTCCATATCGATTTTAATCTATATCAATGTAGGAAAAAAAACCTCACTATGCCTCACTTTACTGCACTCATATGGAAAACAAATCTCTGTGCTACATGTAAAATGATGACAGGAACTGTGACTCTCATCCACACCCATTAAGGATCACTCTTGAAGATGTTAGATTAAAAATCAACGGTTATGTATATATTATATACAGTACAAAGTCCTCCATATGGAGATTATGAGTATCGGGTGTCTGTTCTGGTTGCTGGTGTGTGAAAAAAGTGGAGTTCTTACCAGGATTATAAGAGTAATTCATGAGAAAATGGATCATGCTGACAGAACGCTGCTCTCCTCTCTCTGTCTGTCTACCAACTCCACCCACCTCATCAATCACCAACGGACAGTGCGTGGGTGGGTGTGTGTGTGTCTGTGGCGTGTGTGTGTGTGTTTTAAGGACAAGGCCCTGGTATAAGAGAGTGTAAATACTGAGATGCACACATATCTAATCTTGTGCCTCCACTGTGTTGCTATATAACACTGGTGGCTTTTTTTCACACCATACTAAGGTGATCGGAGCTTTCAGGACCTGTGTTGCCAGGAGGCCTTTATGACGGATAACCTTGTTTTTAACGCACATTGATAACCACATTGCTCATTTTGGAACTTGTGAGTTATAACCACTAGAGGGAACTGTCTGCAAAGGGATGAATGTTTTTTTTTGTTTGTTTTTAAATCTTGCAGTCAAGTGCTGGATATACAGTCATCCCTCACCTATCTCGGGGGTTATGTTCCGGCGCCCCCTCGCGATAGGTGAAATCTGCGAAGTAGCGACCTTATATTTATTTTATTATCTATATATATATATTTAAGGATGGCACGGTGGCTGAGTGGTTAGCACTGTCGCCTCACAGCGAGAAGGTCTTTGCATGCTCTCCCCGTGTTCACGTGGGTTTCCTCCGGGTACTCCGGTTTCCTCCCACAGTTCAAAGACATGTGCATTAGGTGGATTGGCTACCCTAAATTGTCCGTAGGTGTGAATGTGTGCGTGTGTGTGAGCATGAACCTGAGTCCCGAGTTAGGGGAGGGTTGGGCGTGGGGCTGGCGACCTCACCCTGTAGAATGCGCTTGGCTACGGAAATGTCAACCGAGCCCCGTGGGGGCCGCTTGGCACCCTATGTGCCATACAGCACGTTCAGGACCTGAGAGAGAGAGAGAGAGAGCGCGATATATATTTAAGGCTTTATAAACCCTTCACACTCTCTTAATAACCTTTCCCACACTCTTCTAAATACTTCCTATGCTCTTAAACACTTTCTACACTCTTAAACCTATGTCATTTTAACACATGGGTACTCACCAGTGAAGTATACTACAACTTGAATGATCAATATGATGAATTAGCTGTGCAGTACTGATGACGATGAGATGAACTGTCACTGAGCCAATCAGCACCCAGGATACAGAACACAGTGCTTTGGTTGGTTGGTCGCCTCCCATCCATCAGCCAATAGTGTGCCGTGTACAATGTCACATGGGCAAACTAGCTCAAGCAGTAGTGGCGTACACTGCGTTTTCATTGTGTATTCATCCGCTGATCAAATACATCCTGTATTTTATTTCAATTTAATATTCTTTTAATATGTTTGAATGAACATTTTTTATATTTTTTATAATTGCATAGAAAAACTGCGATACAGCGATAGGTGAACCGCGATATGGCGAGGGACGACTGTATTTTGGTTCTACCTGTGTCATCTGTACAGTAAACCGACTCGTATAATGTCTGTTAGCTCATGTTCTGTTGTTACTAGCCAAAGCATTTTCCATCATGCTGACTTTATAGCCTTCTAGACAATAAACACACACACCCACACACATGCATTAATGATATTAATACTCTATATGAGAATTTGAACATTGTGATGGATATCTGTTTTCGTTTTTAATAATTAAAAGACCCCAAAGAGTGACTCTTAGCTGTGTACCTGTGCAAAAAGAAACATGCACCTGAGCCATTTGTCGTCGGCTTCTCTCGCTCTTTCTTTCTTTCTTTCTTACATCTTCTAGCTTAAAGCTCTGATCATCCCCCAACGTGGGGTCACGCACAAGGCCAAAATGAATAGAATGAATAGAAGCAGATGGCTGATTACTCTACCATCAGTGTGATGTTTGTAATCACATCTAAAACGAAAGTGCCCAACACACACACACACACACACACACACACACACACACACACACACACACACACACACACACACACACACACACAATTCGTGGCTCCATGGCTTTTTGGCTTTTTTCTTCTGTTAGCTTCCCCTTCTCTCATTCTCTTCTGTGTTCCTCTCTCGCACACACATTGACACTTACACAAGTAATCAGTCACATCTACACACATACCGTTCACCTCCACTAGAGCTAAGTCTTTGAACGCCCAAAGCAATTAAGTTCATTCATGCAAATCAGTCCAATTATGCAACTAAGACAGACCTTGAAATTACTCAAACTGGGCTCAGCACAGAATGCAGGGAAGTGTACTGGGAAAAGTTTAGCAGTTTAGACTTTCAGAGGGAAAGCCTTGTTTTGTGTGTGTGGGTTTTTTTTAGAATAAATATATATATAATTTTATACAGTGAAAGAAATCAATCATGTTAAGAAAGATGTTACCTAGTAGGCTTGGGTGATCGGGATAATGTAATCTAATGAACCCTGAGTCATCTCTGATCTTAAACCATCTCTGTGATGGCAGTTTGGTTCATGTTAGAGTATAATGCTTAGACTGGAGTCCACAAGCTCCCAATCAACTCTTTACCACTGTTCACCAAACTACCATCACAAAGGTGGTTCAAGGCCAGAGTTGGATCATGGTTCGCCACCAGGTGAAGTAACCAAGCTCATCAGAAAGCATGACCCGTGCTGGCGTAATGAGTTGGAATGAGGAACTTTTCACAAGTGCCTTATTGCTACTTCCACAGTGTCCATCTAGAGCCCTACAAAATGAGGCATAGTTTGTTACATCCAACTGAAGTCAACCACGTCTAATGGGGTTTGGAAACATTGGTCCATAAAAGCGTCATCGGGAATTCCATGTGTATTATCAGGAAGTAGAGGGACTACGCTTCACGACGATACCAAACATGTGTAGGGGGATTCCCCCATCTCGCCGCGAGCGTGCTGAAAAACACAGATTTATCATGGAATATTACGACAAAGGACTAATTAATGAAGATGTACGAATGAACATAATGAACAAAACCTTAAAATAAAAGTAGTTTGGGATGTCTTCTTGCTGTTTTATCATGAGGATCAATAAACAAGGGCTTTATGGTCTCATTTTTGAGAAAATCTCATTTCAACCGAAACCATGTTTCTCCTCTTAGCTCATAATTAGCCTAGGCGCATTCCGACTCATTATGCCAGCACGGGTCACAAATGCCCCTTTGTGGCCATCACCCTCAAGAGCTTGGTTTGAATTTAATATCATCTCTGTAAGGATCTTCCTAACTTGCACAGTCATTCGACCGAGGATCATATAATAGCCTCAGTTTACTTATAACTTAACAATTTGCGTTCCAGCTTTGTTCCTTTTATTTGAGAAATAAAAGTCCTGGTTGAAGGGAACTGACAGTAAAGTCTTAGAATTATGACCAGTACTTTGCCACATACATTGAGGGAGCATGCAGGGATGTTTGGTGATGAAGAAAGTGAAGAGAACCTGCCTGGGTCAGGTGGGTAAGCCTTCTTGGCCGACAACAATGGAAATGCTATTATTCCAGTACATGATGTTGCAGCTTGTGGGCCCTGGGATCGTTCCCTTGACCATACAGACAGCTGGGCCATTTATTTATAGGAGCAGGTAGGCACTTTGTTCTTCACAGTGGACCGAAAACAATCTCAGTGCTGAGTTGCTTTGCACACAATATGACACGACAGGTTCCCATAAGAAATGTATGAGTGTCATAGAGAAAGCCCACCATAATTGTGTCAGCAGCAATAAAAACAGGAAGGAAGACTGGTAGGGGCACATGCTGTCACCTGTTCAGTATTAACCTGTTGGTTAAGAAATTAGATCTGCTGACAGATTGGAGCTGGGTTGGCACAATTTTGTTTGGGTCTTGGGGATTGTGTTAAATACAGAGGTGAAGAGTCCAGATGTCATAAGACATGTTGGAGGCCCGTATTCATCACATCATTGACTGAGTACTTTGCCCTGTAGGCAGATTCAAGAAAGGGTTTGTGAGTAATTTGAGATGCACCAGTACCAAGCTGGCTTCTCAAAGCCCCAGGGCCTCGGTGTAATGGGAAAATAAATGGCCTCATCATACCTGAATGAAGGCCACGGAGCTGTGTCTGGGAAAGAGAATAATGCAGGCTATCACTCCGGCCCAGAGAAGGCCCATAGGCTCTTGAAGCTAATGCAGTAGTAAAAGTGCAGTGTGTAGGTCAGCCAAGAACAAAAGTGTGTGTTTACATACACAGACACTGAACTCATCCCCACATCTTGTTGGCTTGAGACAGACATTGTTACAGCATTCCCAGTTTGTTCCCAGTCTGCCTGGGTCTAGGAAAAGTAATAATCCAGAACAAGTGTAGTTATATTGCTTTACTATCGGTGTTTTCGTTATTAAAGTAATATTTCTCATAATATTAGAGACTGTTCTTATTTTTATTCCACATAATTATGTTACGAGCAGTGTCACTGTCTACTTTAATCCTCACTGCTTGATTTTATATTACTTGGCTGTCTGGTAATACGTTCAGATGCTACACTAGGTGCATAAAAACGACACGTGGCTTGATGAAGGTCTGTACGGATCTTTCTTCTGCCTACGCTATACTGTGTGTTTGTGTTCATAATTACACAGCTAGATAATCACTATTCGAAAACATATCTAAGGTGAGCCCCCGTAATGCATTTTTAACGACGGCAATTAAACATTTTAACAGCAAATCATAAAGTATGAAGTATTCGAAGGCATTACGAGTAAAATTTTGAAATCAATTTATTAGAGTGGAAGCAAAATTGATGTCCATGAGGTCTCTGCGTGAATGCAAACTCTGAACGTCTTTATTCCTTAAATGCAATGAGATATTTTCTTACCGTCAGTGGGTATTCATTGCATTCTAGCATGGTCGGAACGTAGTGGTTAACAGCGTTATGGTCTAAAACGGTGTAAAATCTGTCGTTCATTTGAGATAATGTGCACGTTTTAACACATTGCGTTATTATCATACAGTACCATGCATGGAAATTGCTTTCCTATACAGAAGCTCAACAATATGCAATATGCCTCTAGGGATCACAAACTAAATAAAAAAACTCCTTTTTTTTTATTTTTTATACGAGATATGAGGATCTTGGCTGCTGCTGTGAAGAACAAAAAAAAAACCAAAACACTGAGGCAAGCAACATGCCCCTGATTATATTCCCTTCAGTTTATTCATTGTAGTTGCATTTTAATCTTGTTATAATTTTGTTAAAATTAGCTGTTATGTGAGTTGGCTTTAGTTCCATCACATCTCGGTTTGCAGGAACTTAATTGCCTCAGCGAAGATGACACCAGCTGCACATACACACAAAACAGGAGAAACCGTACTTAAATATGATAAATAATGATGGGAAAGACATTAAACTAGGTTAGAAAAGCAGTTTTGTATCACTTCAGTATGCGTAGGCGATGTTGTGTTTGTTCTCCTTGGCAACACACTGCATTATTACGTTGGTGCGTTGCAAAACTAATCTAGTAACCAAATAATAAGAACATTAAAAAAAAAAGTGATTTATTCATTATTCCCGTGCCCAGTAAGTGCTTGATTTCAAACGCCTGTTCTGAGCTTAAAGCAAGAGCCTACGTAATGGTGCAGCTTAAACTCAATTTCCCTGAAACATCAAGGCAAAGGAGAAACAGAAGGACATGATTACACATTCAGAGCAGACACTTTGCTATCTGAATCAATCTCATATTCTCAGAGAGGGGTTGTGTGCAAGAGAGAGTTATCCTGCAATGATTTGATTTTTTATTTATTTATTTATTTATTTATTTATTTCATTTCATTTCGCAATAATTTGATTCCCAAGGGAGGAGAAAAGAGAAAGCTTTACAGGTTGTGTGTGTCAGAACAATCTCCGTGATCACGTAAAGTCAACATGAAACCCCAACAGTAGATTAAAATTGGAAAGATGCCCCACAGACTAGCGAATATCATTATATATTTATATAATCTAAAACCCACTTTACTGCCAGGTGAATTATCATTAAAGTGAGCTTAAAATGATGGACTTGCTTTGAATAAACTTTAAGCTCTTTATCTCCAGTTGTGAATCCATACTGATGAGAAATGCTGGGGACTGCTACTAGGGGTTGTGCATGCATATTTTAAACATCTAGTTTACTGAAAATGAAGAGTTTGGACTCAGAATGGGCTCTTGTCTGTGTACTAGGGCGGTTCCTACGACTGAAGATGTTTCGTGAGGACCATGGCTCCTGGATGACCATGTTCTTTAGCACGATCCTTTTCCTCTTCATCTTCTCTCACATTTACAACCTGTTCCTCCTCATGACTGAAGGCATGAGGTAAGACTACGCTTTGTTTAGTATTTGTACTAGCATGGTCCTGTACCTGTCTCAGAGTACATATGTGTGAATCAGACAACAAACCTGAGTCCATTAAATTCCATCTATGTGTATAATTCACCCCTATGTTGAAAATAATAAGTAATATTTCCCTCCTACTTTAGTTTGAGCTCACAGTGCTTTAATGCTTTACACCGAAACTAATCAACTAAAATCCTTTACTCAAAAACTAATAAGCTAAATTCCCCAGAAATGTATGAGATGCTTCTTACTTAGAAACTGATCAACTACTAGTCTTGTCTCAAATGCTAATCAGCTAATATTATTTACTAAGAAGCTGTACTTGACTCAGAGCCTAATCTGCTACGATTATTAACTCAGTCAGCTAATATCATTTACTAAAAAACTAATCAACTAATATTACTCAGAAGCTAACCAGTTAATATTAGTTACTCAGAAGCTAATCACCTAATATTGTTTATTCAGAGGCTAATCAGCTTTATTCGTTCAGCCAGCTAATATTTTTTTTACTCAGAAGCTAATCAGCTAATATTATGTACTCAGAAGCTAATAGACTATTATTGTTTATTCAGAGGCTAATCAGCTAATATTATTCAACCAGCTAAGATTTTTCACTCAGAAGCTAATCTGCTAATATTTTTTACTCAGAAGCTAATCAGCTAATATTATTTACTCAGAAGCTAATCGACTATTATTGTTTATTCATAGGCTAACCAGTTAATATTATTCATTCAGCTAGCTAATATTTTTTACTCAGAAGCTAATCAGCTAGCATTATTTATTCAGAAGCTAATCGACTATTATTATTATTATTATTATTATTATTATCATTATTACTATTTGCTCAGGAGCTAACCAGCTTATTGACTTAGATGCTAATCTTCTAATATTACTATTATTAATTATACATTATGTTAGTAACATTAGGGGACATTAATTATGTAGATGCTAAAGAGCTAATATTCCTTACTCAGAAGCTATTTAGCTTGTATTCTTTACATGGAACCTTAGCTAATATCCTAATACTTTGAAGCTATTCAGCAAATATTATTTTTTCAGAAGCTAATCGGCTAATACAAAACAAATTCCTTCTTGGTGTCATTACTCAAAGTGGCATTCCATCTGATTTTCCATGAGATACCAATGCTACACTGCTTACTAATGTCTGCAGTCAGTGATTATGAGACAGTGCTTTGTTTTTCCAGTATTAGCATGCCCAGGACAGGCTTGTGAATGGATTTTCCAGAGTCACATTTTAAACAGGATCTTCATTAGATCATTTAAATATTGCAGAAGCCTTTTTGGCTCTGTATCATGAAGCAAGATGAATGTCCCACTTAGGGCCTGCCTCTTTGCCTGAGCCGTGGTTTCGCAGCGATGACTTCTGTTTCTGAAGCAGCCCAGATCCAACAGGGACTTGAAGATTGAGTGTGTTTGCGGGAGCATTATGACCATAATCCATCAATCCAAGGTTACTCTCAGCTGACAGGAAACACACCGGTCTTTAATGTGCACATGGCATGATAGCTGTCACTTTGTTGTTTCTCACCATAGAAACACACTCGATACCACAGTTGACATGGCTGGCTGTGTTGATCAATTAAATAAAGATTATAATGCATTTTATATATTAGTCAGGATAGCTTTTATTTCAATAACTGGTTAAGAAAACGTCTTCCACTATTTAAATGACGTTTTAATGTTCCAGTAAAGGACTAAAGGACGTAGCTAGCTAGCTGACCTGTTTCTCTTATAATTGTCATAAATATCAGTGCCTAACCAACAAATGTCATGTTGTCAAGCTGTATTTGGGTCATTTAGTGTGAATTGCTGAGGTCATTCTGGTATGACCAACTAATTTCTCACATACTCTGAGCCATGACAGTGACATCCATCATATCCAGTCGCTCTGATTGGCTGAGAGCCACAGAAAACGAGTCGCTGCATATTATCGGTCAATCAAGAATTGATCTGTGAATGCAGAATGAAATGCATGACTAGCCTACACGGTGTCATTTTTCAGAAATATTGGTGTATTGTGTGTGTATGTGTATATGTGTGTGTGGTGTTGTTGTTTTTTTTTTTTTTTATTCCAAACGCGAGCTAAGAACACATGCTCATATCTAATTGCAGTGTAGCTCTGTTGTGGTTTTTACAAAGGCTCAATTGAATTTGGCCCTACCGCTATTGTGTTACTGATCCTTTCTGATGGTGTAAAACGGAGTTAATTCGTTTAGCACACATGGCTGCCATTGGGTGGTGCTGTGCCCCAGCAGACAAATATATCACGTTCAATGAGAGCCTATTCCATCGCAGAGCTCTTTCTCTTCTCAAATGTTTTCCCTCCTTACCCATGTTCTCTTTTCTCAACCTCTCCTTTTCCCTCCACTAACTTTTCGGGCCATCCTGTCAGGCACTTCGTGAGGAATTGTTTTGCTCTGTCATGAGAAATTAATGTTTACACGTGTGTAGACAGCAGACACGTGGGAAGCTCAGCATGCTTTCTACAGGAGTCCTGCTGCAGACACGCAGCTACACGGCCACTGCTGAGAGAGAGAGAGAGAGAGAGAGAGAGAGAGAGAGAGATTTCGTTACAAACACCTTTATTAGCTCTATCACTTTCACATTGCAAAAAAAATGCTTATGTATTTCTGTAAAAAAAAAAAAAAAAAAAAAATTATATATATATATATACTCAGCAAAAAAAGAAACGCCCCTTTTTCAGGACTGTGTATTTCAACAA
>JAQLOM010000012.1:14036993-14051666 GCA_030068315.1 Chrysichthys thysi | reverse complement strand
AAATTAAGTTTTAGTAACAGGAAAAATCTGATATTTTAACTGTTGCACATCAGCAACGCCTGCCTGGAGAGGGTTAACATCCTCCTGAGTAAAAACGCCATGATTAATACTTATCGCATATCATTTCCGTTTCAGCAAAGTATACTTATCTAATGTGGTGAGGCTTTACCCGCCCAGATCCAGATCCATTGTGTAGCCATTATTTTGCATCCAGTGTCCCATTCAAGTTTGTTGTGAGGCTTTGTACTTTCGGTACGTTCAGTGGAATTCATTCTTAGTGAGCTCCAGGTTGGATAATTTATTTATTAGGTCAAGATAATTGGACCAGAAGTCAGTAAAGATTGCTCAGTAAAGCTTTAGTAGTATATTTCAGGTCCTGCTGTCGGGGGAATTGTTATTCAAGGGAAGCAGTTGGTTAGAGCTAAACAGTTTAGATTCTCTTGTACACGAATGAATTTGTTCTATCATCAAGTTCTTTTATGGACTTGTTTTTCAACTGCAACCTTGCTTTTCGGTCCTCGAGGCCAGTGCCAGGAATCTTCTGGTAAAATGTCTGAAGTTTTCTTCTTCTTATCACATCAGTCCGTCTTCAATGATGATTTTTTTTCTAGTTCTTTCTTACAACATACAAAACACGGCTAAATCAACGTCCAGATCATTGTCTCTGATGCAGTCTTATTTTTCATCCTCGTGATGGTCTGTTTTACTGAACTTGGCACATCTTTAGGCCTTATGTTGAGAGATAACAGCATGCAAGTCTACAAAATCGTTACCCTGGGCAATCACTTAGAGACTATACTGTACCCATTAGCCTTGAGTTATTGTATCCCTCGCTGAGCCACTTTGATTCAGAGGAAAGTGCATTCCACCCACAGAGGACCTTGAATTCTGCTCGATATGCTATACTCTTTCTGAGAGACACACACTTGTGCCTTCATACCTTGCAAACATGTTTATTAGCCTTATTTACTATCTCAATTAGCCTTTTGCATCTGGAATGTACATCTTGATCCATTCCTTCCCTCACGAGCGCAGTCAATAAACCAGTGAGGTCTCCGATACAGCGGCTTTACCTTTGTCTGTGCTCGCCGTGTGTGACGGTTAATCTCCATGCTCTGTGTGACACCCCTGATGTTTTATTCAAAGTCTAATTAACGTTCTTGGTTTGTTAACCCTGATCATACAGCACTTCTTCAGCCCTTGCTCTTACAGGTTTACCAGACTTTTTATTTGATATACAGTCATCCCTCACCTATCGCGGGGGTTACGTTACGCCCCCCCACGCGAAAGGTGAAACCCGCGAAGTAGCGACCTTATATTTATTTTATTATTTATATATATTTTAAGGCTTTATAAACCCTTTCCTCTGTCTTATTAACCTTTCCCTCACTTTTATAAACACTTCTCATGCTCTTAAACCCTTTCTACACTCTTAAACCTACATCATTTTAACAACATATAAAATTCTACATGGGTACTCACCAGTGAAGTATACTACAGCTTGAATGATGAAGATGATGAATTAGCTGTGCAGTACTGATGACGATGAAGGTGATGATGATGAGATGAACGGTCACTGAGCCAATCAGCACCCAGGATACAGAACACAGTGCTCTTGTTGGTCGCCTCCCATCCATCAGCCAATAGTGTGCCGTGTACAATCTCACGTGAGCAAACTAGCTCAAGCGGTGTCAGGGCGAGTAGAAATCACAAATGGAGCGCCCTCGTTGCATGTGGTTTTGACCCAGTTGCGGAGTGAGCTGCAATGAGTTGGAAGGCACACGCTGTTTGCTGTAACACCTAAAGCGCGCAAAGCGGAATCCCACCGGGAGATGGTGCACAGTTTAACCGGCATAAATGGCGACGAAGCTACTGACGTGATAGGAGCTCATGGACACGAAGCGAAAGCGCGATGTCTGAGCGAATGCCGGTGAGCTGACTACCTGTTTATAGCCGTCCTAGCCGCGGTCACCTGCCTGGTCCGCCTGTCAAGCGGTATTGGCGTACACTGCGTTTTCATCGTGTACTCATCCGCTGATGAAATACATTCTGTATTTTACTGTATGTTTAAATGAACATTTTTTATATTTTTTATATTCCAGAATCAAGCGAGGTAGAAAAAAATCTGCGACTCAAAATGAGAAAAACCGCGATACAGTGAAGCCGCGATGGGTGAGCCTCGATATCGCGAGGAACGAGTGTACTGCTATTAGGAGTATTTCTCACTTTTAATGCTTAAATCAGGAAGCTGAAGCTAGTGGAAAGAAGGAGAGGGAAAGAAGAGACTGCAATTATCATCTTTTTAAAGAGTGGAGATTATTTTTCTTTGATACCATAGGATTGTTGATTCTTCAAATCTGATCGGTCAGACGGTGTTCATTAATTTTCAATAACAGCAGCTTACACAGCAGTGCCGATGTTAATGAGCTCAGTATAATATGTCACCTTTGCTTACGTAGATGGTCGTACGGAGGATGCGATACGTGTAGAAAAGCGCTGAGGAGAGCTTCAGGTGTGTGTTCATATCGCGATTTCTTTGTCAGAAAAAGCTCTGGCTTCGTCCTTGCGCTAAAAAAACGTCGGTTTTGTTTCTGTGACGACAGTATCTTTACAACACATTGCCACTTACTGCCATATGACAGCAGTGTCGTCACTTGCACCTTTCTGAAAAGTTAGAAATTTTCAAGTCTGTGCACTCGGAGCAGCCACACGTAAAACGGCGGAGCGCTCTGAAAAAAGACAGACACTGGCCGCAGCGCTTTTTCTCTCTTTTTTTTCTCATTGGAAACGATTGAACAAAAAGACACTTGTGCTCAGAACAAAAAAAGCTATGTGGACCTCCCAGTTGATATGGTGATGTTTTCTATGAGGAGACATTTGTTAGGAAGGAGTCATCAGTGAGAGGGGATGTCTTCAGGAAAGAGGGCTGGCGAATGGACGAGCTATGGGTTATTTTCTATGACTTATTAACTGTAAGAGAGAAAGAACGAAAAAGAGGCTGGTGAGGGAAGGACTGTTTATAGCTACTATAATGTAAGTGATAATAGGAAGTAACTTGTTTCATGGACATTGCACTAAATTAGACATATTTTTAAATAGATCAAATGTGTGATCTGTTTTCCTTTAAAAAAATAAAAAAAAAACCATTGTAAGGATTTGTTAGGCAAATTCTTGGCCTGTTCGGCACATGCACCACAGCACACAGTGTTTTATGAACTCGTTACTTAATTCGAGGTATCTCTTGAGGTTTGCAAATTCAGTTTACCTTTCTACTTCAGGTTCGTCTTTGAGATTCTCGATAAGTTTATAACATCATTCATATTAATATATGAAAGCTATGGTCGGTCATATGCCATGAGGAGCCATTGAGATCGTCCACATGCTGCGTGAGTTTTGATTTGGTTTATGGTCTCCAATATCAGTGGCACTACAGGCAGATAATAGGCAAAGCTGACATCTGCACATCTGATGTTTAATGTCACTACTCAGCACAGAGTCCAACAGAAACCATCAGCAGAATCTGGGCGTTCTGTCAGATTGTGCATAAATGTCAGAAGAATTCATCAATATCTAAGGTTCACTGAACTGTAAAAGGCAAAGGAGAACTTTTAAGGAGTGTGCGAGAAATCTTTCCATCTACGAACATTGGTGTTATCTTTTTTTTTCTTCTTCTTCTTTGCAAAGAGGTTATTGTACCCTGCTTTGTAATTTGGTTTCCAGCTTGTGTGTACTCTGAATTATAAACCTCTGCTCGTATAAGTATGTTTCGATGTTTTTCTTTCTTCAGGACTGGGAGTTTCCCCATTTCATGGGGGATTTGGATATGAACCTACCGGGCCTGTCTACAACTCAGCTAAAATTTAAACTTCCAGTCTGCAAGCGGATCTTCAAGGAGGAGTATCATATACACATCACAGGTATACTCATATTCATTGCCTGTTTATGTATTCATCCCCAACACGAGGGATTGTTAAAAAAGCAATACAATTATCTGGTCATTATGTTTTCAGGCACATGTAATAAATCAGATTCCTCCCCTAGGACAGACGAAGGATATTTCACTTTGTAATTACATATTTGACGATGGTATTTAAAAGGTTTGGATGCACCCAGTACTGCAGTCCTTCAGCGATGGCTGCCGAGGTTGCTGTTGCCCCTTTGCTGGGCGGATTTTTTTCATGTTCAAGCCGTCAGCAACATGAAGTTGCCAAGTCACTGAACCAAAAAGTTCACCTAGTTCTACAGTGTCTACAGGAGTAAATCCCCAGGAGTTTCGCTCTGTAGTTATCAGGGGCTGCCAGTGGTTTGTTTGCACTTTTGTGTGCCAGACACTGTTCAACGTGATCAAAGTGTAAACTTGATGCAGATAGATCCAAGTAAAAGTAATAAAAAAAAAAAGCTAAGAAATGTGACCAGAAGGACATGAGCAGTTGACAACAAAGCTTGGTGGCAAAACAGAAAAACACTCAAAAGACTCTTTTTCAAAGTTTCCTTCATATATCTGGAAAGCGGGAGCTTTCCAGATCACTCACAGCATGCAGTGTTGCGCACAATGCTATTTGTATGGTAATTGCATGCACGGCATCTGTGTCACATTTGATGCATCATGGTATTCCAAATCATGCTTGGAACGTTCTAGTGTGTTCCATGAACCTACAACACTTCCTGATGTACATCAATTCCTGATATATACAACAGTTTCTGATATATGACATCTTTGTGAAGCTTAAGTTGTAACCAGTGACATGCCTCAGAGCAAGAAGAGCTGGCGAATCCGACACTCATCATACAACAGTTAAAAAATATGTTTTCCTTATGTTAAAGACATTCTGATGGAGGCTTCTGGATGAAAATTTGTTTCTACAAATGTAAACAGTGGCATTTTTTTTTTACTCAAAAAGCATTAATATGTAGTTTTTACTGCTTTATTTGATTTCATTTGGGTACACCAGAATTACTGAGAAGTGTAATATTGATTCCTCATATAGCTGATTGAGATGGTGTCAAGCGATTTAAAATCTAGTGGAACCTTGGATTGCGAGTAACTTTGGTCTGTGAGTATTTTGCAAGACGAACAAGAAATTTTAATAAATTTTGACTTGATGAACGAGCGAGGTCTTGCAATACGAGTAGTATGCATACGGTTCGTCTGCCGAACCTCACGTGATCACAACTTCTCTCTCTCTCACTCACTGCAGGATTGTGGCTCACTCGTATCTTCAGCATCCGCGCTAGCATACACAGTGGTACCTTGACATGCGACATTAATTCGTTCCAGGAGCGAGGTCATATGTCAAAAGCGTCATAAGACAAATCGAATTTCCCATTAAAATGAATGGAATTACTAATGATTCGTTCCAAACCCCCAACAAAACACACCAATTTCTTTTGTTACGTGTTTTTAGATAAGAGAAATGTCCTATATAAATAACAAATAATCTATAAAACAATAATAAAACATAATAAAAGTGAATGTAAAGAAATAAACTGCTTTTATTAAGTGTACTTTACGTTGAAGATCACAAGAAGCGATGATGGGGCGGAGCAGTGAGGTGTAGGACGGACGTTGGTGGTGGGAGGAGGAAGAGCTTGTCGGAGAGGTTTGTTTACATGACGTACGTCGCCCTCTGTTGCCAACTGAACACTTGATATACACTTACAGAACATCGTTAAATTTATTGTACACTTTACGTACAAATGAAGAACACAAAATGAAGCGAGAAATGCTGCGGTGATGCTTACTCAGCGAGCTTGACACGTGACCTGTAGGTCGGCTTGGGGCGGACTGGGACATGGGAACGCGTAATGGCGGCGGGCTACACGAAATGTGATGAAATCGCTAATGTCGTATCACAAAAAACTGTCATATCACAAAGCAAAAAATAACCCGACATCAACCTCGTATCTCGGAAACGTCGTAACCTGGGTCGGTTGTAAGTCAAGGTACCACTGTACTGTTAGTGTGTGTGTGAAAATGGCCCCCAGGGAGATGTCTAAAATGTGGGAAAGAGTGCAAAACTTTGTAGAAAAGTACCACCCAAATAACTATCATTGGATAGTTTCCTTGTTAAAGTCGCATGAAAAGAAAAAGATCCCAGTGAGTCGACAGACTGCAGTGATTCTGTGAGTTGTAGTGAAAGTCATCCTACACAATAATCCTCCTCCTCTCCTCCTCTCTAGTCTCCCTCACACCAGCCACGAGTCTTTTTAAAGGTAAAGTGCAGGTTACTTTGTTTTATGTCTTTTTAATTTATATTTTGTATTAATCATTTTTATATAAATATTTGCAGGGTGTAAAACGAATTATCTGAGTTTCCGTTATTTCTTATGGGGAAACCTGCTTTGATATACGAGTGCTTTGGATTACAAGCACGTCCCCAGAACGAATTATGCTCGCAATCCAAGGTTCCACTGTAGTTTTATTTGTTGAACACTTTTCTTGGTCCCTCCCTAAAATAAATCCAGAATCACATTTTATTGGCCATTTGTAGTATAAATCAGTTCTAAAATCTGATTGGCAGAGCCATGGCAAATTGCTCAAACCTGTAACCACATCACAATAAATGAATTCTCTATTAATGCACCAGGTTTTAAACCAATATATTCTTCACACTTAAGCTAATTTTCTGTCCATATATTGTGTAAATATATCTGTCCATTTGGAGGAAACTAATTCCTGTGGGTTTCCGGTGTGTGGTGGTTTTGAGGACCATTGATCTAAAGCACCTGCTGGAGGGAAGGAGTTCGAATATGTGGAGGCTTGGCTGCAGGGAGTCAATAATGATTCTTTTCTGCTCACTTCCCAGCTCTGGAGAAGAACAGGTCCTTGTGGGAGGGCAGGTTGCTTCCTGTGAGCTTTTCATCTGACCTGAAAAGACATTGCAGTCTCTTCAGCTCATTACTGGTTGCAGAGCTGAACCAGACGGTTACTGAGTTGGTGTGCACACTTGCAGCGGTGGTTTCTTAGAACTGGGTCAACAGCACCTGTAGTAGGTTGCTTTCTCTGCTGTCACAGGAAGAACATCCTATACTAAACCATTTTGGCAGTACACTCAGTGTTGGCTTCTGTAGAGACTTGCAACTACAACAGGCAGAATACAGACACTGGAAGGGGAGCAGGGAGAGAGAGCATGCCAGTAGGGTTCAGGGTCAGCTGTACAGGTGGCTTCACACAGGGACATGGTTGGGCTCTCTTGATGTCAGGTAGCTTGGTCCAAGTGGGCGGTGGACATTGATGGTGGGAGGTCTGAAGATCTTCCTGACGGGATTGAGAACAGAGGCACTCAATGAGTGGAGGTCTCAGCAGGAGTGCATCACTGTAATTGTTGTCTCCAAAGAGCCGACAGGAAACCATCAGTCAAGTTTACACGACTCAACCCAACTGACGTTGTATGCTGGCATACCCTCCTGTGTTCTCATGGGCTGCATTTAACAAACAAAAGGTTGCTGCATTGTTGCCTCGCTGCTGTAATAGACAGATGTCCCTTAATTAAGGCAGGACTTTTGACTCTCGTTAACAGGACACTCGTTTTAAGATAGCGCTTATGGTAACGTAACCTCGGCACCCCATGTAACTAGACCACAATGTTAGTTAATTGGCTAACAGATGCGTTACAAATCGTATTAAAGAAATGTATTTGGTTACAGTCACAGGTGTTTAAGATTTTGAAGTGCAATGTTTAGTTCTAGGTAACTGTTAAGAAATCTAGGCAAAAACATGTACAGTCGATCCCCTCATCTATGGACATCGCATTAACGGATATCGGTTGCAACGAACAAAATCCGCTGGTCTGAATACATAATCCATTAACCAGAATGTCCGGTACAAAAGTTTAAAAATCCCGGGTGTTGCGATCTGAGTCCTGTAGTTCAGCAATTGGCCGCTAGGTGGCGGTGGCATGTGTGCAACTAGTTGTTTACAAGCATCGGTTCAGCTGTGTTGTTGTGAAGCTATACTGTTTTTTGGCGATTATTTGATGTTTTTCACTGTTTTTCTGCCCAGTGCCGTCATTGTGCCACCCAAAGCTAAGTCTAGTGGTAAAAGAAAACGTGTCAATCTTAGTATTGGCCAGAAATAAGAGCTCATTAAGAAGTGTTTGTGAGAAGTATGGTGTGAACACACATAAGGGAAATGACCTTTACAATTATATTTACATCTTTATTTACATTAGGATTTAATGTACATACCTATTTATATTGGTTGTTACGCTGCTTGTCATGTGTACAGTACTTGGGGAGCAGTTTTATGGACCTTAGTGGTGTTTTTCCTTGGATTTCCACCATTTTAACCCCCCCACACACACTCCCACACACACTCCCTTCACATCATCGGACTATTCACGTCAACGGACAAACTCTCCCCCCAATTAGTCCGTTAATGGGAGGATCGACTGTATATGAATGATCTTTTCTGGAAACTTGGTCCGCCGTGTTTTTTTCCCACTGCTTGAGGGAGCTGCCACACAGATTTATGATTAATAGACAGCATCAAGGATACATCAGTGATGCCTTCAACTGGGGCAGTTTGAAGGCATTTTTAGAAGTCAGGAAACTAGAGTTTGTTTAGTTTTCAGTGGTGAAAAAGCTTGATGCCTCACTGTCTTGTTAGACACCCTCCTGAGATGACATTTTCTCCATTTTGAATGCACCCATAAAGGGTGAGCAGTGCCATTGCTTAATCCACCACAGCTGTTCTTGCTTGTCTCGCTCCACCCTATGGCTACGTGTCCTCTAGCTGTCCATATCAGTGGTGCTGGAAATGGCGCTGTTCCTTCAGCACTCAGGACGTGGCAGCACACGCTGTTTTTTTAGGTGGATCGCAGGGCCGCTGGCACACTTTCCATGTAGATAGTGGTCCTCATGAACTTGAATATCTCCTAGCCATCACTGTCTTGTCCCTGATTGTATCATAGTGGGATGTAGCGATCGGGAACCACCTGAAATCCAATTACACCATTTTGAGCATGTTCAGCGGTACGCTGTTGTGACTCCAGAAAAATAAAAAAAATACAAGTATCCAGTGATGATGTTTAGACTTTCAAGTGTGAGGGACCTGCTACTTCCAGTTGTGCTGAGAAGACAAGCTTGGAGTGGATCAGATCCAGAATGTTCGTATTAAATGCCAAGCTAAAGTAGAGGACCATAGCAAAAATGCAGAAAAATGAAGAAATCCTGGAAGTATGAATCAAAGCTGCTCGTGCCTCTCTCTGGAGTTTCTGCTCTTAGTACCTGGAATGCCAGTGATCGACTTCTGTAACTTGGCTGATATCATATTTATCTCAGGATGCCTTTCCTGTGCCAAGATGAGGGCACAAGCAACTGACGTTCAGGATGATCCCCACTAGAATAGGTGGACACACATAAGTCATAAGACTTCCTCTGAGATCTAAGGACAAGCAACTCAATAGACAGAGCTCTCGCTCACCAACCGAGGACACACTATCTGAACTTGACTCTAAAGCTTCTCTACTGACCTTCCCCAGTGTTGGAATAGTAGTGTAGCTATAATTACCTCATTTATCTTCAGAGTCCATATTACCAGTGCTCATTGCACTCCATCATATAATATGTATACAGCACTCTCAATATACTGTGTATATGCTGCGCTGCCTCCTTTTCCTGCTGCTCTCCCGATTTCCGTTGTACTATTTGCATTCACAAATTTTCCGAATAAAGTATTTATGTGTGTAATTCATTTGTTATATATGAATAAAGTTTTAGGAACCCACAAGTATTATTAGGGTGAATTATGTCTACCATCAGGCTTATTTCATTGGAAGTACCTTAGATTAATGCAGTGCTTCTCAATTATTTTCTGTGACGCCCCCCTTAGGAAAAAGAAAACATTTCGCGCGCCCCCCTCCCCCGCAACTATAAATAGTATCTTTTGTCTATAAAATTGTTATTATAAGTTCATCTCTGCATAACATTGTATCCTTATTAACATTAAAGCAAACAAAAAAGAAAAAAGAAAGAAATATAGGTCAACTTAAAACAAAGAATAACTCTATTAACGTTGTTTTTGTGTGTAATAGAAAAGATTTAAAGTGCGTGTAGTAGTACTGCAACTCTCTAAACTACTACTACATTTAAAGAGCATCAATTTGACTGAAATTCGAACAAAAAAAAAAACCTTATTCAAACTATAAACTTTTTTAGACCGACTTGAACCATTTGATTCTGAAAAATAAAATTACGCTTCGTCAGATTTCCTCGTCTTAGCTTTCGGGAGACTTTCGTTTGTCTCATTATCTCTGTCTCTCGCCGCCTTTCTTTTCGTCACTGTTAAATATTTTTCCGTTTTTTCTTGAGGGTTTGTTTAATGCACTTCATATCTCCTGCTCTGTGTGTGTGTGCGCGTGTGCATGCTTGGTGCAAAAAACCCTGCCACCTACTGTAGTGGATGTGCAATTACACTTTATTCCAGTACGGCAAAAAAAAAAGCATGTTCCCCGGGGTCACACACGCCCCCCCCTGGCATCGGACCCCCCCCATTTCCAATTACACTTCACAAGTAAGGTAACTGTTCTTTTAGTGTTTACGTGTTTCAAGCAGTTTATATACTTTATTCAGACCATCTGTACACTCATTCACACAATTATCCAATCAGCCAATCAAGTAGCAATAGCAGACTCTTCCAATCTTCAGCTGTCAAATTTCAGCTGAGCCTGTGTCCACTGTATCCTCCGATTCCTTGTCTTGGCTGACAGGAGAGGAACCTGATGAGGTCTGTAACTCTTTTAGGCCATCAAGCTTCAGCGTTCAACCTCTTGCGAATTTTGTGTTGCCATTCAGTACACTGCGGGTATAAAAAGTGGTTATTTGAGTTATTTGAGTATTCGCTTTGCTGTCAGCTTGAAGCAGTATGGCCTTTCTCATCCACAATGCATTTTCACATGTAGAACCGCCTCACACTGGATGCTTTTTGTTTGTCTTTCTTGTTGTCATTTTTCACACCATTTTGTGTAAACTCTGTAGACTGTTGTGTGTGAAAAGTAGCAGGTTCTGAAATAGTCAGCCCCAACCTGTCTGGCACCAATAACCTTTTCCCCTTCTGATATTTGATGTGAATCTGAAGTGAACTTCTTGATTTCTGTTTTGATTTTATGCCTTGCACCTCTGCCACACGATTAGCCGATTGGATAGTTGCATGAATGAATGCGCATGCATACGAGGTTTTCAAGATGAAGCTGTGAGTATGTCTTTGGGATAACTCCTAAATGTTCTTTATTGCAGGGAAATGGTTTAATTACGGCATCATTTTCTTGGTCCTCATCCTTGACTTGAACATGTGGAAGAATCAGATCTTCTATAAGCCCTACGAGTATGGCCAGTACGTCGGACCAGGAGAGAAGATCTACACTGTAGAGGAGCCAGACACCCTTAGCCACTTCAATCGCAGCACGCTAACGTGGGAGTGGAGATCGACTAACACAGACCCCCGCACCAACCTCACATACGTCCACAGAGACATGTTTCTCCACAGTCGTTATATCGGTGCCAGCCTGGATGTCAAATGCTTGGCGTTCATTCCAAGCTTAGCTGCTTTTGTCCTCTTTGGTTTCTTTATCTGGCTCTTCGGACGTTTCCAGGACAGCGAGACGTTTGTGGAGAGCCAGGACAAGACATACGAGCGCATCAAGCGTAAATCACCCTCTGATTTGGGCGTCACACCTGAGGAGGTGCATGTATCAATGAGTGAGACCCTGAAAAGGAGCGGCACGCCAATGTTGCTGTTAGTGGACACTCACCATTTCGGGTCCTCTACTAACTCCATATCCCTCTGTTCTAACGAGGCCCAGGAGACGCAACCAAGCGCTTCTGTAGATAAAGCAGCATGTGCCGAAGCTGCAGATGTTAACAAACTGACTCCATAACCTTACGCAAAGCTAATATAAACTCTGGAGAGTTGAGTTATGTTTCTGCTGAGCTCCTCCAACTCCATCCTTTGCTTGATGGGATTGTTAATGATGTCCAAGCCAATATCTGGACACATGCCTCTAACACCGGGCCTGCAATGAGACATTGTAAGCTGGCAGTTCAGTTCTTCAGAGACTTACTTTCAAACTTGAAATAAAGAAGACTGTATAAAATTGCAGTGTGTTTTCTACATTTTAATAACAAGCTTTGGTGGCACAGAAATTTTGGTACTTCCAATAGTTCAACTTTCTTTTCATTAGAGTATTGTATATGGTCCAACGGTGCTTGACATTTTATTTTTTTTACATATTTTTATTGAGCTACTTTGGTGCCTACATGGAAAATCTGTTTATATACCAAGTGCATGGCAAAATAGTCATGAGGAATATTCGGCAGAGATATCTGTGCCTTTGGTAGTTGTGTCCGTGATTGGACAGTAGAATTGAAAGGTCTTTTGAGATGTCATTACAGTACATTATATGTTTTATGCAATACATGTTCACGATGTGTATTAGCATTTCTTCAGATCAAAACCAATTTGACCAAATAGAAAGCTGAAAAAAAAATAGCTCCATATGGTCAATAAAGTATTGAAGTTTCACTGAGATCTTGACTGTTTGTCATTTAAGTTACAACCCGTTCAACTGGCCAAGCCATCCAGTATTTAGCATTTATTTACTTGGGACTGAATGCTTCTTGTTCCTGTTACGGTTTTATGTGATTTGTGTCATGGTTCTTTGACGAATTTTCAAGCCTGACATTTCGACTAACTCTGTGGCACAACCAATAAAAACTTAGTGATCTCAGTCCATCACATATGATCGCTATCTGTCATTTGATGAAGTTTGGCACGACCGACGTTTGTTTTTGGGGGTTTTTTTTGTACGTTTGCTTCTCCTTTCACATTATTCTGTAAAATTAAGTTTTGTTTCCTAATAAATTCTGAACGTTTGTTGATTTAATGTCTCAGGTTGTGTTAGAGATAAATGACATTTCGCAGCACTTGATCAGTGATGTTTTCTTGGTAAAGTCTGGGTTGTTGTTGTTGTGTATTGGTGAAAAGGATGCTGCTGGTCTTGTAATGCTTCCAGAAGACCAACTGTTTCCATTTCAAATAGGCTCGGTCCACAGTGACCCTGTTGCCAAGCAACTCTTCAGGGCCGACCTCTTCCAGCTGCTGCCCCAATTAGTTCATTAGAGAGGGAAAATAACTTTGTGCAGCCAAGGCAAACCAAGTCATTTAGAGGAAAATTTGGTAAATGACCATCAGTTCCAATTAAAGCCAGCATAGAAAGGCTCCAAACGAATGCCTTACTAGACCTCACCATGAGACTTTCAAATACCTGACTCTTCATTCATTAGTGACCAGGAATGTTGATTGTCTTGTTAATAACACAATTTGTTATGTATTTGTTATGAGTGTGCAGGAAATGAAGGATAGTTAAAGCAATTGTTTGTATGAGTACGTTTTTGTGGGGGACGAACAAAAAAAAAGCCGAATAGACGCATGGGATTAAGAGGGGAGATATGAAAAGTAAATGGACAAGATTGTACGGAAGATTAAAAAAAAAAAGTCCACAAATGGATAGCGCTTAAATTATAAGACCAGCACTTCTGGCATACTTTTTTTTTTATCAGGCTCTTTATATAAAAAAAATGGCATAATTGACAATTTTGGAAAATAATTTACTTCACTCCAAGTGTCAGCCCTGAAACACAGACAGCAGCTGCATCTGAGATCAAATTGAGTTGTTCTCTGTCTGGCTATCGTCTAAATTTCTCCCAGATCAGTTGTCATGTCATCGCTCTCTCCCCCGTCTACTAGATCACAGTATCGGTTGATAAGTCTGCCATCAAGCCTCAGCAGAGCTTGAACTCTGAGGGCTCTCTGAATCTGTCAGACTTCCATCATGATTGCTCCTGTGAGATTGTGGTAAAGATATTTTTTGTCAGCTGCTGTGTGTGTGTGTGTGTGTGTGTGTGTGTGTGTGTGTGTGTGTGTGTGTGTGTGTGTGTGTGTGTGTGTGTGTACGTTTGAGCGCCGAGATTGCCTTTGACACTCACACAGCAAGGGTGGACCATTGGACAAATCCCAGGGTAGAGTTCGTCACTTGCTCAGAAGTGAAATACAAAGAGACTTCCCTTTTTTCCCCCTCTCTTCTTTCTCTCTTTCGCTCTCCCCCTCCATTTCCTTTGAATCGCTTTCTTCCCTGACATGAAACTACATTTTTTATCAGCCCTACTGCAGGAGAAGGCAAGACAATATCAGATGTAGGAAAATGAGAAATTATGCATTCAGGCCCTCTTTCAGCGTAATAGCCATCTTCCAAATTTAGACGGTCTAAAAATTTTAGCATGATGACACCGAACAGTATAACATATCGTTCTAATTACTTTTGCCACAAAAATAACTCACTGTGGTGATAGATAAGAAAAAGGATCAGTCATCATTCATGTTTAGTAACTGCTTCATCCTGGTCAGGATGGCTGCAAATCCAGGGCTTCAATCAATCAAACTTTATTTGTATAGCACATTTTAAACAACCGTAGCTGACCAAAGTGCTTTACACAAAATACACACAAATGCAGCTCATTAAAAAGAATTAAATAAATAAGTAAAAACAATTAAATAAGTAAAAACTTTAACATAAGACTCGATATAAATCCAGTTAAGTAAAATAATAATAATAATAATAATAATAATAATAATAATAATAACAATAAAAGGTTGTGATAGTAATAAAAAGTCACAAA
>JAQLOM010000012.1:14019741-14030152 GCA_030068315.1 Chrysichthys thysi | reverse complement strand
CTGTAGCAGGCATCAAATTAGAAATGTGCTCATTTAGTGGATAAAGGTGTACAGTTTCCCAGTTTGAACATTTGTTATGTTATCTATGTTCTATTGTGAATGAAATATTGGCTCATGTGATTTGAAAGTCTTTTAGTTTTTATTTTATTCAAATTTAAAGAACGTCCCAACTTTCCTGGAATTCGGGTTGTAAATACAGGAGAGATTCAAAAGTTTTTTTGTTTTTTTTTTTGCAGGAGAGTTTTTGCCAAAAGGCAAAAAAAAACAACCAAAAAAAAAAAACCCCCCACAATGGTCAAAATCACTGATCAGTGAGGCTTAGTCAAAAGGCAAGGTCACAGTCCAGAAACACGGTCAATAACCAGGACTTCAGAAGCACCGACAAAAGGCTCAAGGTGCACACTGAACACCATACAAGTCTTCAAAACGAGCGTAAGGGACAAAGAAACTTAAATAGCGTGAGCAGTGAATAGGACTAAATACAAAACAGGTGCAATACATCAATAAACAGGAGATTGGGGGCAAGGAAGTGCAGAGGAGTGCTGGGAGTTGCAGTCCTTTGTGGCCATGAATGTAGGCTGCTGAGACTGCTGGGAAATAGAAGTCCATGGTGTGGTTAGACAGGGAGAGAGGCAGGCAGCAGCAGTGACATAACTTGACCCATGTGACCGGTTTTGTAATGGAGGGCGACAATTAAGAGTAAATTATTCATCTGATGAAAATCTACTTCAGCCTAATAATTGTACATTTCTTCATCTGAAACCACCCAGAAATGGTCTGTGTCTGAGCTTTTTTTAAATGATTCTGTGAAGTAACTAAGATAGCTATGATGAGGTAAACACCGTATTGATTAACAGTAGCACGCAAAGAAATGTACTGTTATCTGGCTAGCTACAGTAAATTAGCCAAATATTGTTAGTAGCTTGTTAGGTTCAGTTGCTAGCCAGCTAGGTAGTTTGCTCATGTTAACTCATACATCTTTCTATCCATATAGTTAATTTTCTAGTACGTACACCACTTACACATTATCTTCAGTGTAATCTATAGGCTGTAGCCTCACTTTGATACAGAATATTTATTCCGACAGGCAATTAGGCAAGGCAGGTTTATTTGTATGGCACATCTCATACCCAAGGGCAACTCGATGTGCCTCACAGAAATCAAAACACATTTAAAAGCACACACATACATACATGTATATACACACCAAAATCAATACGCACACATACACACAAATACATATAAATTCACATTTAAAATCTTAGATGTTAAAAGCTCTACTAAACAGAACAGTTTTAAGTCTGATCTTAAACATAGACAGTGTAGAGACCTGTCTCACATTATCTGGAAGACCGTTCCAGATCTTAGCTGCTGAAAATTGGAATGCAGCCTCACCATGTCTAGTCCTGACTTTGGAGCTGAATATTGAAGCGATGTCTTAACTTTAATAAAGAGTTTCATTCTGTATAGCATTAATAAATCTGGCTAGACAGTCTAACCCTCTCAGATAGCTAATGGCTTACCTGGACACATTTCCACAGTTGGATTTTGAGCTGTGAAATGCCGACCATGTCCATGAGTTTTGGCTTGTATAATTTGCAAGTCATTTTCATGCTGCGATAATATAGTGCAGTTGATTATTTTATTATTTTTTTTTAGAAAAATCAGGTAATGGAAATATGATATAATTATACTCAAGAAGCACGCATTACAGTGAACCATGTATTCACGTACCACAATGAGTACACGTAGTTCATTACTTTCTACCCCTGCTAGGTCTTAGTCAGCCGTTGATTTAATTAATGAATAAACCCTCTAATTATTACACTATGTGGTCAAAAGTTTGAGGACCCCTGACCATCATACTCATAAATGCTTGCTGAACATCTTTACTTTTTACTTTTACTTTTTAGTCAAGAAGATTTTGGAGTCTGGATGGGATTACATTAGTGAGGTCCGGCACTAATGTTGAGTCAGGAGGTCTGGGGGACAGTCAGCGTTCCAGTCTATCCCAAAAGTATTCAGTGAGGTTGAGGTCAGGACCATGTCTTCATGGAGCTCGCTTTATGCACAGGTGCATTGTCATGCTGGAACATGTTTGGGCCTCTTAGAACCACTGAAGGAAAACTGCAATGATAACGATACGAGGAATGTAACTATATTTATATTGTATATAAATACAGTGGTACCTCAGTACTCAAACTCACTAGAACTCGAATTTCTTAAAAGTCGGATTAACCAGATCACAAAAAAATGACCAAGAACTCGATCTGAATCTCAGCACCATGAACGCTGACCTAAGATAACTTGTACGCGCAGGGAAATGAGTCATGCGGCACTCAGCTGTCTCTCAGTGGAAACAAAGGGTAACACAAAGGGTAAAAATATCAGGTAATACACTGTACTTTATATCATTTTGCACACCAAAAAGTTACGAATACAGAATAATAATAAAAATAGACAATGGACCACATGGCATAGTTTGACTCAAGGTAGTAGTGCCATGTCTGGGTTTATGAAAAAGGTGTCTGGGTTTTTTTTAACTTTACCCTGTCAGAGCGGTGAGGTGACACAATCCAGGCTGGAGTCAGATGTAAAATCCATTTCAGGACTTATTTACATGTAGGCTCCAGGTAGAAGTACATGAGACGGCAGGCAAACTCGTAGTCGAAGAAAAGGCAGGCAGGCAAGGAACAAACTTTAATCATAAACCAAATAACAAGCTTGCGCCTGAATCCTCACACATGCGCATGCAGCACGGCTGCTCGGGGTAAATAAAGTGAGTGCACGGGCGTGCACTCCACGCGGGCAGATTCATGACATGATTGTTTGGATACATTTATTTTCTTACTCTACAAATGACTGTTTTGATAAATGTGCTTAGATGTGTTTAGTATATGCTTTTCTTGTTTTATCCTGTTCATTTTATGTTTAAATGATAAAAAAAAAAACATATTTCGCTCCCATCTGGAGAAAATCCTCACGCATGCGCACGCAACGGAACTGCTGAGGGTAATGAAAGCGGGTGTGCGGGTGCGTGCTCTGCGCGGGCGGTTTACATGACACACATTGTTTGGATATATTTCTTTTCTTACTTTACAAATGACCGGTATTGATAAATGTGCTTAGATGTGTTTAGTATGTGCTCTTCTTGTTCATCATGTTCATTTTGCGTTTAAATGCTAAAAAAAATAAAAAAAATTCGGTGTGATTTTTTGGGGCCGGGAACGTAATTGATTGGTTTTCCATTATTTCCTATGGGGAAATTCCGATCAGAACTGGAACTTTTTAGGATTCGAACATGCGCTTGGAATGTATCAAGTTCTGAGGTACTGAGGTACCACTGTATATACAATACATCTACAGTAGGCAGATTTTACTACTTACACTAAGCGCTATTTCGAGACGTGTAAAATAGGCCAAATAAAAGCTCCCTTTTGTGATATGCTAACTGGGGATGCCCTTTCTCTTGGCTGCACTCTAGCTTGTGAAAGCATATTTTTTCTGATTACTATGTTAATTATTGTGTGACAGCCATAATTGCGTTTTTAACAGTGAGATGTGACTTCTTGTGTGCAGCTCTTGCTGTCAGATATATGAGGTGTGTGGCCCATGAGTTGAATGAGTAAAAGGTTGAGAATCGAGCTTTTAAGTGCTTCACATATTAATTAATTGTGTTGTTGGTTAACACATGATTTTAATCACTTGGTTATAGAGCCTGAAATCGTCACGGAGACCAGGTTTTTAAATTAAGATTCGAATCAGAATGGAGTAAATGTATCACTGGAGCGTTTAACAGATTTTATTTCTCACGTAGGCTATATTCTACACATTCCATTTAACGTCCAGTTAATTTCATCATCATCATCACACGACGCTGCAATCAGTTCTTTTCTATGCACTAATGTATGCCTCCCCTTCCCCCTAGAGTACCTCGGAGCATGTCATTTTAATTCACTTAAAATAATTTATGGAGATTAAACAATCAATTAATCTACATCAACGATCTGAGATCATGTAGAATAGTTTATGGAGATTAATATGTTGTTTAATATTTCTAAATTGCCAAATAGCCAAGAAACTAGTAAAAACAGCTAAAGAACATCTCCATACCTAAACCCTCATTACAAATGCCAGATGCTGTGATTAAACATAAATATGGCATTTTTGCCATTATAAATTTGGAACCAAGAGAATCCCATCTAGTAAACTACTTCTTCATATTTGTCACAGGAAGAACCAAGTCAGATGTTGCATGGAAACATGATCAGGGATTGATTAATAGTAGCCAGGATATCTGCAGGACAACCAGGAACTTCAATCAAATTAATTCATTTTGTTCCCCATTATCCTGTTATAGGGCACTAATTGAAATACTTGGGAATTCAATATTGTAATCCTGAAGTGATGTAGTGGTTAGCACTGTTGCCTCACAGCAAGGCCTAGGTTCGATCCCTGGGGTTGACCTAGGTGCCTTTCTGTGTGGAGTTTGCATGTTCTCCCTGCGTTTCTTCCCAAAGACGTGCACAGAGGGGATTGGCTACTCTAAATTGTCTCTGTGTGTTGGCCCTGTGGTGGATTGGCGACCTGTCCAGGGTTGCAGACCTGCCTCTTGCCTGAAGTCAGCTGGAATTAGCTCCAGCTTCCCCCCACAATCATTCATCATTCATCATCTCTGTTTAATGGCCGGTTTTCCAGGACCACCTGAAAAATGGATTCACCATGGATTGCCTTTCTCCAGTACTGGCGTTCAGCCGCATCCTCACGTTTCAAACCCAACCTGTTCATATCCTCCTGTACCACATCCATCCACATTCTTTTTGGTCTTCCTCTCAGTCTTTTACCCTGATCCTCCACCCTTGTACATTTCTTCAGCCAATCGTCATCACGTTTCCGCTCCACACGCCCAACCCACCGCAGTCTATTTCTTCTATTCTGGATGTCTATTGAAGTTATATACGTAGTCAAATACGTTTGTTGCCTGGGTTAAAAGTTAATTTAGCACAGATTTTCTGTGACTAAACGTTTCCAGGTACCATGACATTCTCTAATATCAGATGTGTTTGATGCAAAGTCCAAACAGTCGAGCTTATTTAGTGACTTCATTAACTTAGTGACTCATGTGAAGGACTAATGCTCAACAAATCACTTTTTATAGCAGTATTCTGAGACGTCTGAACTTACCTGTTTCTCAGTAGATTGCCACCTACTACAACACGAGTCCAAATGTCTTGCAAAAGTTAGCAGAAATATTTGCAGATGCAGGGCATTTATCACTGCATTCCGCCACATCCGCCTTTATCATCACACAAGATGGGGAAGGACTTAAGGACATGTAAACACCACCAAGCAGTCCATTACGAACCGTTCTTCCCCAATGTTTTTTTCCCCCCATTGCATATTGTACACGTGCTTTACCGAACTTCAGTAATAAAACAATAAATTATACTGTATATCACAGAAGAAATGGTTTATATAAAATATTTTGCAAGCCATAGCCACCTTTAAAGAATCCATTTTTTTTGAAGACTCACTGAATTTCAAATTTGCTGAAACATTAAACAGTTTAAATTCGCATTATATAAGCAGAGCTGCAGGCTAAAATGGAACAGATCTGCAAGTCGATAAGTCCATAAATGAATTTCTGATCGAATGCAGGTGCAGAAAAAGAGAGAGAGCTGGGGGTTTTGGACTGTATCCTGGGTGCTGAGCATATAATCTACAGGATCAGCTCCATCAGCAGATTCTGCTCCAGAGGGAAAAGCTGCAGCCAGGGAGCTTATTACCACTCAGATCTGAAACCTACTGAAAGGATGAAGAACAGAACCACTGACCTATAGGTAACTAAAGCCGAAGACTAAGGTATTCATGAAAATAGTGCGATAAGGAATGTATCTCATTGCTGTGGTGTAGTGTTTCTTTGCTGGGAGAAATTTCCTGTTGTGCAAGTTCTCTGGCTGGAGGCATCGCCACTGGATACACTCGGTGTAGTATATCACTTGAAGAAAAAAAATGAGGTTTGAGATTTAGTATTGTGCAAACTTAGTGCTCCGTAAAGCACATTTCAGCATGCTGGACATGTAGTCAGAAGACCAAGAGAGAAAAAACCAAGAACAACTGCAGCCCAAGTGTGGAATGACCTTGGGTGTTCTGTATAATGTGAGCACACGGTGCTGCGTTTACATTTAGGACATGCTCCGATTTTCCCTTCTCTGCCTAAAAACTGCTGAACACTCATACAATATTCAAATAAAACAACAAGAGTAGGAAGATGTTTGGATGTAAAATATGGAAAACATCTAACAAAGTCCTTCAGACTGAAAGCACGTATTTATGTCCGGCGGAAAGTTAGCTTTCAGATTTTCTTTCTTCCAAAATTTGAAATAAGACGTCCTCTCGGTCCCGAGAGACTCCTAGCCAAACCTACTGATTCAACATGGCGTGTTTGTTGGTGTGCAAGTTACGATGTACATTTTGGGAAGTATGGAAGTGTAACTTAATTTGATCGATATTTAATGCTGTGATATTTATTTGATAAAAACATACATTTCATATGCAAGCAAGAGCTTAAGCTGAATATTACTGACTGGTCCAAATCGGTGTATCACTTTGGGAAAAATGCCACAGTTTATTTAGTTTGTGTTGCTTAGTGGGTAAGAGGACTCTGTGTCCCAGGTGATCAATAAACATTTAAACCAACACAGCAAGAAAATTAAGCCCGAAAACAGGATGGAAAAAAAACCCCATCAACAAAATTCTAAGACATAAAATTAAATATATAAAACAAAAAAAATAGAAAAAGTAGTAAACAGGACACTTAGCTAATTAAGCTTGATTCGCATTATTTGTCTTTGCAACATTTAGATTGATAGATAGAACTTTATTAACCCCTCAAGAAGGTTCCTCTGGGAAATTTGGTAGAAAAGTGTCCGTTACCTAACTTGGGGCTTGAACCCACAATCCTGAGATTAAGCGGCTCATGCACTACCGACTGAGCTAGCCAGGTGGACAAGTTCCGTTATAATACATAATACAAAATTTTATTTTAAATACTGTTGCCCCCAAAATATCTCCATACTTGTTTGACCAATCTTGGAGGTGAGAAAGTAAAAAGTACAACACATCTATAAATGGAAATGGAAATACTTTATTTCACCATTAGACAAGAGCAAGCGGGATAATCCTTTAAAAGTGTGAAATCAATAAGAAGGGGACGAACGTACGAAAAAAGTGTTATGGAATCACAAAATATAGACAACTTCCATGATGTGACGAAAGAGAAATACGGTAACGTTTACATACTATCTAAGATCCCTAATTCTTTTACTGGTTTCATAAACGGTTCTAAATGAAAGCATATGATTTTTAACATCCAGTGTGGTCATGCCTGTGCATACAGTAATCTGTACAGAGCAGTGAGCTTTCACCTCAGTGTGGGGGGGGGAAATGGTTTCTTTGTGGAGCAGATATGAACAGCGACATTCTCTGTCATCAGTTTGGTATAATACATAGTTTGCATTTGGTATAAAGATGTCGATTTGGGACAGGGTGAAAACAGTGGGTTTCTTTGAAATGGAGAACAACTGTACAAACACCTTTAGCGAGATGGACGCCAGCTAAAGGCACAAAGGATCCACTGAGCAACAGATGTGTCCATTCTGAAGGGGGAGAAAGACAAAGGAGAAAGAGAAACGGGGTCAGACGTTGGAATAGCAAACACACAAAATGAACTTTATGCATGTCCAAGTTATAAATGCGGCCCTGGGATATTTTGTGATGCAATGTTCAAATACAGTTCATCCAGAGGGAGTTAATAATTTGTGTGTTCAGTGTGTGGGTGGCGTGAATACCTTGCACTGGCAGAGCGTGCACTCGGTGCCGTGTTTGACCCAGGAGGAGCCGCTGAAGCGCATGATGCCGTGTTCGTCCTCGCAAGTCTTGGTGATGTCATTGCGGATGCTCTGAGCCAGGCAGGGGTCCGTGACGCAGCGTGGGCAGCATTCGCCCTCGGGCACCATGGTGAAGTCACAGTGTGCCGGAGGGCACAACAATGGCCAGCAGTCCACCTCTCCCTGCTGTAGCCCACACAACACACACACTCAGCAGCTTCACTTATCATCATCATCATCATCATCATCATCACAGCGTGCTCTCATGAAGTTATTCTCTACAGTATATGGATAACACTTGCATTCGAAAATGCAAGAGTTTTGGGTTTAGGTCTATACTTTATTTCCATATACACTTTGTTGCACTTTATTTCAGTTCGCAAAACATTCTCCAATAGTTTTTTTTGTTTTCTTTTGTTTTCCTTCACCATAACGGTCCTGGTTGCTTTCCCAATAAATTGTGCAATACCCTTAGCTGCGCTTTGTTTATCCTTGTAACAGTGAAAGGAGAAGAGAAGAATTTTGCACCTCTGTTCAAATTTGGAAAGAGTGAGAGTGCTCATTTCTGGGAAGCCCCTGGAGTGCGCCGCAACAAATAACTGAGCCCAAAGTAGACCATAATAAACAATAGTTACTGCCTCTGTAATGAGAAATGACCCCGCTTGGCCTGTATTGAGACTGTTTTCCACAAGAGAAACACCGTGCCTGCATATTAGCGTACTTTCTAGGTGGTAATTAGGGTGCGGATCCGTTTTAATACATCATATGGTAGCAGCTCCAGTCTCGATGGCAGGGACTATATTTACAATGCAGAGCTTTGTGAGAAAAGCCGTATGGCTCTCTGGAGCAAATGCTCCACTCTTCATTTCTCATAAATCACATGAAAGCAGCAGCGCAGAATCCCTCTGCCGCTCTCAGTAAGTCCCTAAAATACAGGTCGCATATTTCACCCGACCTTATAGATTTGAGAAAGCAGTGGTGTAGCTCTGCCTGACCTGTTTCAGGTGAACCTTTTCATTTCACCAGGTTTAACACTAACCCCAACGTGTGTGCGTGCGTGTGTGTGTGTGTTTGTGTGTGTGGACACGTGTGTGTGTGTGTGTGTGCACGTGTTTGAATGCATGTATCTCAGCAGGTGAAAGGAAAATAACTGCACTTAGCTTGTTATTTGTGAATGCACTCGGTCATTTTTATTAATGGAATGTCTGCAGTTCGGATGCGGGCCGGGAAAATAGTTTCAGCAGAAGTGATCTGAGCCCTTCCATAGAAGCGATCAGCACCAGAAAAAGAACAACTGAGCGGCTCGATTTTTTTCCAAGCATGAACCACCATGGGAGCAGATCTTTCGTGTGAGCAATTATCAAACTATTCATTCACTAATGCAGCTTACTGAGAAAGGAAGGCGTTTTCACGGACTTTTCAACAGACTTCACGGTTTTATGTGCCATGTTATATGGTGTTATTAATAGCTACGGACTACTCATTAATGGTTAAGCATAAAAAAAAGTCACTGCTGTCACTGTTCAGTCATGGTAGTTACGTATCCAGGCTTTCGTAAGCAGGAAATTAAATGAAGATGGACTTTTTATTTTCGATTTTAGTTGAACACTCCTTTTTCCTAATGTTAGAAACGTGACATAGTAAAAGCAGGACGGAGGTGCAGCAGATTTTCTCCAGGATGAGAAAACTTGGCCCTGGGTGCGGCTTGAAAACTTGAATCTGAAGAAGCGACACAGAACGTCTACTGTAAACATGTACTGTTACATCAGCAGGAAACTCCTGTTCTGCTCTCGCTGCAAAAAAAAGAAATGAAAATGTCTTTTATATAGTCAGATACATCTGCATTACTCTCGAATCGATCCTATTAGAAGATTACACTAAACCAAATAAAAGATGAATACATCAATTTCTAAACGTTCTTACTAAATTAAAACCGATCAGATCGTTTTGCTCATTTTAAGCATGTTCTGTTGGGTCCAGAAGTCTGAGACCACAAATTATATGATTAGCAACAAGTTCAGTGAAATGTCGAAGCTTTGAAATAAATGTGTTTACACGGATTTCAAAATTTCTTAGTATTTGGTACGTCCCCTTTTTGCTTTACAGACAGTGTGCTGGCGTGGACTCCACAAACGCTTACGATCCATTTGGAAACAAATCCATCAGCCTGAGCACACGCTTCAGTAGCTGAGACTAGGCATGAGGTAAATCTGACCTCTTGTAGTACGCAGTTAACATGGGCAATATGGCAAATTTGCTGACATTTAAATAGGCACCAAGAAATAGTGCAGAATCTTGAATGTTAAATATTCAAGATACAGTGGTACCTTGACATACGACATTAATTCGTTCCTGGAGCGAGGTCGTATGTCAAAAGTGTTGTGAGACAAATCGAATTTCCTCATTAAAATGAATGGAATTACTAATAATTCGTTCCAAACCCCTAACAAAACACACCGATTTCTTTTGTTACGTGTTTTTAAATAAGAGAAATGTCCTATATAAATAACAAATAATGTATA
>JAQLOM010000012.1:14002742-14015031 GCA_030068315.1 Chrysichthys thysi | reverse complement strand
GTGTGTGTGTGTGTGTGTGTGTGTGTGTGTGTGTGTGTGTGTGTGTGTGCACCTCACCAGACACTGGCACTGCTGGCAGTTTTCTGTCCAGGTGTCCCCACTGCTGTAGGTGACCAAGCCGTTCTGGTGCAGACACTGAGAGCTGAGGCGCGGGTCACACTCCGGACAGCAGAACAGATCCACAGTGGGATTCTCACAATCACACACCATACGCCTGCACATCACCTGACCCACCTGAGAACAAACAGACCGTAATCATCTGTAAATATTCTCCCTAAACTTTTATGCATTTGTACTTTGGTATCGTACAAGCCAGGTCTCCGAGCTCAACCGAGCATTAACCTCATGAAGCCTGAAAATACTGCATCGTCCTGACCAGTTCTAAGCATATATCAGATAACCTTGATCGTGCAGCGACCTGTGGATCTCGGAAAATGAGAAACTTTCCACTTTGCACATACGATTTTATGTTTGTGCTTCTGTTCAGTCAACCACAGAAGACCTAATTTTGACTGGCAGTTTCCCCATTTTCAAATCAATTAAAATGAGTCATCTAATTAAAAATGATTTCCTCGCTCTGTCCTTCACCGTGAAGTGACTAATAGAAAGGCTGATTATTTAATATCTAGAAACTCATCTTCTTCTGTGCCACCATCAGACACAAGAAAAACATTTCAATTAAGTAGGTAATTACTGAACGTGACCGGAGAAACGAATGGAGGTCAGTCGGTTTAATGAAGATACTATTCTTAAAAGCCTTCAAGGTGTCGGTCAAATTAGCAGCAATTAACTGCCATCATTACCTAGTGATTAAGGCAAACGGGGTGAATTTGACAGCTACAAAATGCAACACTATTAAACTGAAATGCATTTATTCCCATTTCTATACTTATACCTCTACCTGAGGATATATACAACTGTTAGGGTTTGACCACACTGATTACAGTAAATGTAATTATAAATGAGACACTGTGTTTTTCAGGCCACAGAAGCCATCTGAGTGATGGTATTTGTTCTTTTTTGGTCTGTTTTGACATTTCCATTTATATTCTTTTAACATCATAACTGCTGCTGGGGCAGCACAGTGGTGCAGGGGTTAGCGCTGTCGCCTCACAGCAAGACGTTTCTGGGATCGAACCTGCCGGCTGATGGGGCGCTTCTGTGCGGAGTTTGCTCTCTTTTCTTTTTCCGTCATAGGTTAACATTGATGTAATGTACTATTTCTAATACGAGGCAGAATTAAAAATGTAAAGGCAAAATTCATTTAACGGCTTTAATAGAAGTAACTGTGAGAAATTGATCACGTCACTTTTCCACATAGTCCCCTTGCAAGGCGACGCATTTTTATTGTTCAACTAGCTTCTGTTTTTTCGTCTGCTCTCGACGCCAGGTGAGCCCCGCTTCCTTTACTTCATCATCAGAGGTGAACCTGTGCCCACGCAGCATCTCCTTCGGTGGACCGATGATGTGATAATGGCTCGGCGCCAGATCCGGGCTGTAAGGAGGACGTGGAAGGCGTTCGTAACCCGAGCTATTGCACTGTCCCTACTGTCTCTGCTGCTGTATGAGGACGTGCACTGTCATGGTGCAGCAAGACTGTTTCGGACAGCATTCCTCTTCTTCTTTTGCTTTCATGTGCACTCTTTACTGTTTGCCCATGCACTTGGGAATATACCAGAATAGGTTCCTTCATGTCCCAAGAGAACGATAACGTGATTTTCTTGTCGTTTGCTCTCCGGGTTATTGCGAGATTTAAAGATTGCCTTTAGTTTTTGATTCCCCCTCGTACATTTTTGTTTCTATAGCAACAACGTGCACACGGACTTGTATGGCGCACACGCCACATAAACCGATTTTAAAATCGCTTCCAATCGTTTATATGGTGTACACATCTGTAAGATTTTTTAAAGGAGTCTCCAGCATCAGCACTTCATAACAACCAACGGTAAAGCTGAGCCTTAAACGTTTTCACCACGGAAAAGCCTTGCAGTTTCTTAGTAGTGTTACAAGCTGTGTTTTTCTCTTATTAACACCAAAAGAAAGTAAAAAGCGAGTCTGGCATGGGAGTCTCTGTTCTTAGGCACTTAAGAGTAAGTGAGAACACAAACTAACTTGCTTTATAGATGCTCCACAACATTACCGTATTTTCCAGACTATAAGCCGCTACTTTTTTCCCACGCTTTGAACCCTGCGGTTTATACACCAATGCGGTTTATGTATAGATTTTTCTTCGCTCAGTGCCATCAGGGGGCGCTAAAACGTGAAAGACGCAACAGATCAATGCACAGAAGAAGACATTAGCCGGAGTTTTTGGCACTTGACGCAAGATGCATGACACGCACATTAAGGTATGTAAATAAACATTTATAAAAACTTTCTTGTGTAAATATCTCATTTCACGACGTATATATCTGCGGCTTATAGTCTGGTGCGGCTAATATATGTAAAAATATTTTTTTTTTTTTCTTTTAAAATGTAGTGGGTGCAGCGCTCTGTAGTCCGGAAAATACGGTAAATGTGACTAAAAATGAATAACACCAAACTTGTTCACGTTGGCAAATTACTGTAGTATAAGAGGAATGTAACACTTCACAATGTACTGTTCTTTGGAAAAGAATGACGTCAGGTTTTATCCCATCACACACACATCACAGTATTATTTCCCTATAACAGTGTATCATGCATCATAACTGTCTGATCAGTGGTGTTGGAGTGTGTGCCATGTCCACAGTTCCATACTCACTTGGCATGAGCAGACAGAGCACCTGTCATTATCCAGGACCCAGATCTGCCCGTTGTGTTTCACTTTGCTGTCATAGATACAGTCACCAGTGCAGTTGTGTCCATGGGGACACCTGCAGTCATATCCACCCTCCAGATTAAAACAGACAGTGTCATTGGCACAGGTATTCCTCCCTGCCTTACACTCATCTATATCTAAAGAGAGGAAGAGAGACAGCCAGACGGAAGGGGGATTAGTTCAATATGGACATGAGATTGTGAGAGAAGGGTGTGCTTGATTCCTCATAGGAACTTTTCAGGGACTGTTTTGTTTCCCAGGAAACAGGAAGCGTACATCTGACAGCCTTTGATGGCGGCGTTCTTAAAAAGTTACATATAACCTCAAATCCAAAGATTTTATAACGTTCATTAGTATTAGCACAGCACTCCAAAACATAAAAAGTGCTTCGGCTAAATGTCAGACGGGGCCGAGACCTTACCTTCGCATGACTCTCCGTTGGCAGTGAACATGCCGTTGTCATGGTATCCATCGCGACACTCGCAGTGGTACCATCCAGGTAAGTTCACGCAGGTAGCGCGACTGTCGCACTTCACAAACCCTTCAGTGCACTCGTCAATATCTGCAGAAAGAGCGGACAGGAGTTTGAGTGTTATAAACGCTGACTCAGCCTCTTAGCAACTTTTATCAGAAAGGATTCCAGAGTAAGGATATAAACCCTGAAATAATGAGTCTAGGAAACACTGAGCTAAACAAACATCACTTATTAGGATCTTAGAAGGAAAAAAAGGCGTAAAGATACAAAGGGGTCCAGGGGCTTGTGTGCAGAGGGTCGGTGTGACTTTAGGTTTCTATTCCAGCCAAATAAGCCATACCTAATAATCATCTGAAGACCGAGAACAGAAAAACACACCCACGCAGCCGTGTCAGCCCTGTAGTACTCCACAAGCTGAAATCTAATATATGAAAATGGAGCTATGGAAATGCGCATTGTTAGCATCAGCACAAAAGGAAAGTCTGCAATATTCTTGTTTCACTCCTTGAATAGAATATCATTTGCTGTATTCATCAGCATCCTAGCCTTAGTCTGTGTTGAGCAGGGTCCGCTGTCTTCGCAAGCCGCCTTGGCATTGCATCATCTAAAGCGACCATGGAATACCCCAACCAACATGTCGCTCTGTCTGCACACACACACACACACACACACACACACACACACACTTATGGGCAGGTTAGAATAGCCAATAGGCCCAATGTGCATGACTTTGGACTGTTGGGGGAAACTCGAGTACTTGAAGGAAACCCACGCATACATGGGGAGAACACGCAAACTCCACACTGAAAGGCACCCAGGTCGACCCCCAGGGATCGAACCCAGGACCTTCTTGCTGTGAGGTGACTTTGCGCCCCACTACACCACCGTACCATCCTAACTATCATTTACTGTATTTAAATAATCAAAAAGATAAACTCCATTAGGTAGGTTACATTGTAATTGCGACCAGTGGAGCACACTGACTACAGTAGGCACAGCTTCTCATTTTCAAAATTCTGTTTTCACTCAAGAATACACTTGTTCCTGGTGTTTATTTACATTTCAGAAAAGATCTGATGCCATTTGGCTTTCGAGCAGTGACGTATAGGTATTATTTTTAAATTGCATTCAGTTCTTTCTTGTGATAACGCCGCACTTTTTTATACAGCCACTTAGGCTATAGATCATCATCACATTAGAACATTAACGTTTCAGATTAAAACACAAAGCAACCCCTTTTGGTATAAAGGCTAATGGACAGGATCCTCTCTACGGATAGATGGACGGCATGTGCCGCTGGTGTTCATTACATAAAATTTTCATCTTTTTCTCCCCAGTGGCTGCTTTTTAAAGCATCATTTACTGCCACCCGTAGGATGGTTATTGAGTGTGTTTTCTACTCTTTGCAGTAAAACGGCGTTACGTAAGTTCGGTCTCTCTCCGGCATGATAACTGCACACAAGAAGACTATGATCCCTGATGGACAATCTGAATTACCCAGAAAGTGGCGTTGTGAAGACAACTCTGGTTTAATGTCAGACTTAATACCACAGTGCTGCTGCATTCCTAATTCTGATTGGTCAGAAGGAGTTTCCAGTGTCTGCACTGTAAGAGCCTGACATGACAAGTTGCAGTTTTTTTTATTATTAACTTCAGACGGGGGGAAATGAGAGGATGGTGAGGGAATGCCTGATTTATACTCCTACAACGCAAGCCATAACAGGGTTTACCTTGTCCTGCAGACGTCCCACAACATTTCCAAATTGCTGCAGTGTAAAAGGAGAAAAAAAAACCACCCCACATCGGGGACGTACCGTCAGAGTAAAACTAATCAACTTCCTATTGATCACGGCATCGCACCACCCCAGCATCGATTGATTTTTTTTTCTCCTAGAACAGCACACCCTGTCATGTTTTATTCCTTACTTAGAATACTGCAAACACAGAACAAACGCTAAAACATCTGTAATTAGTAAGGATGTAAAATTGCGGGTAGGGTGAATATCAAACCATGTACGATAACGTTTACAAATGCGTCCGCTCAGAAAAACAAACCTCCTCTCCAAAGGGCACAGCCGCGGTCCATTTCTCATAAATGACAGACTAGATTTAATAGCAGACCCAAACAAATGGGTTTTAATACTTAGAGGAAAGGACATTATATTTCAAGTAATATTTCATTAGACAGCAATGGGCTGGGGGATGGGCCTGTTATTAAAGAGGAGGGATGAAAACAGAGGCACTGGGAGGTTTTAGGATGATTAAACGCTCCCACTAGGGCTGTAATGGGTTCATTATGATTGCCACGGATGCACCAGGCTCTGTCATCATGGAATTACTCTGTTGTATTTCGAGACCTGTTTGCTCCCCCTGTAGAAGAAGCCGCACTGCTCGTCCTGCTGTTTCAGTGCTGCAGTGAGGATTACTCTAAAGAAGATGTAGCGTTTTTGGGATTCTTACGACCAAATTGAAGCGTGATTGTTTGTAATAATGATGATTAAACGTGAGAGCGTAGCTCGGAGTGAAAATGAATAGTTTTTTTTTCTTATTTTTTTTGATAAGTACGAGGAGGAATAATGTAAGCTGTTAGCAGCAAAATTACCCAAAATGCAGCGCATTTTCTCTTCTCCTTTGCAATTTTGAACTACTGAAAGCTGCTATATACTCTACTAAAATGTACTCAATAGAAGGCAATACACTTCTGGGGACACAGGATGGGTGGACAATCTCGGGGAAATTCTATCTTGCAATATTTTGAAATTTTCAAAAGTAACGGTACGCACATTTTTGCAAGGGATAATGTAAAGGTTTTGCGAATTTACATTTTAATCAAGAAGGCCTGTCAGATCCTGATCATGGGATAAGCTTCCTGTAGAGTATTTCTTAATGGTTTGCCATTGGATTTATTTTTTTTTTTAATAATAATAATATGTCACCTTGCACATTATAGTGCTTTTCTCTCGGTGCACATTGCTGTCTTGTACCATTGTTGACCTTTTGCTTGCTATAATGCCAATAGTATTAATTATTTACTCTATGCCTGGGTTTTTTCCCCCTCAAATGTGAGCTGTTGCAATAAATAATATTGACAGGTAGTACTGGTGCCACACAGCAGTCCAGCAGGCGTGCAAGAGCTAATATCCTATTCATAGGTCCATATACATCACTCCACACAGTCTTTCCTAGCTATCCCTTTGTCCTAATGTTGTTTGTCATGTGCATTTAAAATAGCATTCTGTTTCACCATACAGTAGCTGGATGTAACTTAGACTTAATTTATACGGAATATGGATGGCGTGCAGTCAAAACTCTGAGAATAGCTTATGGCTGTCAGTCACCACCATGTATGCATCTAATACTCCTCTATTTAATCACTTCAACCAAGGAAACATTTGGCCAAACAAATACCTGTTACCTGTGAAAAGTGTTATTTAGGCACCATTTTGTGCAGTCTTATAACTGAAAGTTTTTCAAGCATTGAAAACCATTATTTGGAAACTTAAACGTTGCTCTTCTCTACTGACACAGTTATGCTGAAAACAATTTAGTCCAAAAAATATTTTGTGTGTCTGTGGCTGCGTTCACACAGCGAGCAAACGTGGCCCAAATCTGATCTTTTTCTTCAAATATGACACAGATTTGTTACATGCATGGCTGAACGAACAGCAAAACACAAACTGAATCTGCTCTTTGCCATTTAGGCAACTTTCATATGTGATACCGAAATCTGATACATATCCAGTAAGTGGCACCTCTGTCTGAACAGGAAGATCAGAATTCATGGGACCTGAATACGTCAATCCAGCTCGACATTCATCATAATTTTGTGCTACCGGGAAGGAAAGATGAAAGATAACTGTGATTAAGGATTTCAGGGCAGGATTGCGAGGTCACCAACCTCATAAACAATTTGCAGTCATGTTGGTGTTCAAGCAAAATTCAAAGACTTCTTCACCTTTGAATACTAGCATTATGTTAGTATACATGCTAAATATTAGCTAGCTAAAGTTGGTGTTATGCAAACTGTTTAGTTTTAAACTAACATTTAGTACTTCTCGCGCATGGGGCGTCTCGTTTTTAGCTCGAGAGCAACAACATGTGGCTTCAATAATTCTTGTAATTTTGCGTATTTGTTCTATTTGCTCTATGACGTACAGTGGTACCTTGACTTACGAGTGGCCCAACTAACAAGTTTTTTGAGATACGAGCCGTCTCTCAGACGATTCTTTGCTTTGAGTTGAGACCTAAAATTCGTGTTACAAGCCAGCTTCAGAGACCCCACCGCTAGTTGGTCCAAAGAAAGTGAGTGTGAAGGACAGTGCTGAGAAGAAGAAGCGGATGATGCACATTGAATTAAAGAAATAAATTAGCGAAAAACATGACCAAGGTGTGCGTGTAGTCGACCTGGCAAAGTAGTCCGAGCGTAGCACTTCTACGATCTGCACCATACTGAAGCAGAACGAGTCGAATCATTTCCTTACTTTCAGATTTCATTCAAAGGAAACACCCAGAAAAAGTTGCACCTGGGCGTGTGACAGCGCTATTTAATGACACGTGCCCTAACGCATTTCAGAAACATTCTGAAAGGGAGGATGAAACACACCTCATTGGACGGGTTTTTATCGAAAACCCCTGCAGATGAACGTGAGGAAAGCGTGGCGAAAAGGGCAAAAATCAGCGAATAAGATTCAGTTATACAGTTCAGCCTTTCTCCTCCACCTCCGTCAGCATCTTCTAGTCATCTGATCTCCAAGGGAAATGCTCTACATTATACTTAATAAAACCAGTTTATTGCAGTACATTCTATTGTATTGTGTTTTATACAATATTCATTATTTATAAGTACATTCTTCTTGTTTAAAAACATGTAACAAAAAAATTGCCATGTTTTGGGGGTGGTCCGGGACGGATTAATTGCATTTCAATTCATTTCAATGGAGAAAATTGATTTGACATACGAATAATTTGAGTTACGAGCTCCGTCACGGAACGAACTTAAACTCGGAACTCAAGGTACCCCTGTATACCAGTTTTTCAAAACCTGACTTAGCAATAGCAACACCAAGTGTGGGCAGGGCTTGGGATCAAATCATTTGCAGCCCAGAGTCATAGTCCAGATGCAGCCTAAAATGAAATGAAAATTTGGACACAAATCTGAATTTTACATTTTTTTAACTTTCTTTTTCATATCAAGCTAGAGCCATGTGTGATAACATATGAAACGCCAGGTGTTTAACTAAGAAACTTGCCAGACACATGCTGCAACTACTAAGTACCCTAAACAACCCCCCCCCCCCCCCAGAGTAGAGTGTACACTTGATCTTATCTCTGGTTCCACTGTGAAAATCCACATACTGTACTGTCTTTGTCCCTGCCACCTATGTAAGTGTAATGTCACAGACTGACTACAATGGCATCTCTTTACAGTTACACAATTTGCACATTGTACTACTCAGAATGCTGTTTTGCCTATGCACATTGTGTACAGTGAATACTTCTGGACCTGTTTGATAGCGAAAAACACGCAGCAGACCCCACTACTGATTATCCACTCATACAGAGATTTTTCCAGTTAAAATCTATATTTCGAAATAAACTCCTGCTGCCCTGCTTTGGTAAAAAAATCTGTCATGATCTTTGTACTGGGTGAATTTGCACTTGGCAGGAGTTTTGAAATTAAAAAGCTGTTTGACTGCAATGCCCTCTAACCAGAAAGAAAAGACTGAGACACCTGAATCCATGCCAGCTCGTTCTGCGTGTAGGGAATCTGAAGGCAGACAGAAGGCATGCAGACTATTTATAACACCCGGGGGTTTTGACAGCATTTTTAGCAGAGGATGGATGTACCACCGGAGCTAGCAAAGCTTTTACATTAATACATGTCATTTTCGGAGACGATTTTCAAGTCTAACCTCCACAAAAAGAGCGGGAGAGACAGAGAGAGAGAGAGAGATGAGACGTGTGAAGTCAGCATCGACTGCGAGACACAGTGCAACTATAAAGTTGAAGTGTAATATCACTATAAGCTTATTAAATTATGAGAAAGACTGCTGAGAGAAAGTAGCTACATGGGGACTAGATCACCATGACAACATGGGAGGACTAAAAACATTTCCATGTTTACTTTTCGTACCCTTGTTGTGCTGTGTGTCATTTAATTGCCACCACAGAATCTGAAATATGCTTTCAAAAGAAGATGATGAAGATGAAGAAGAAGAAGGAAGCACTAAGCTTCCTCTTAATACCCCTATTACTGCCATTTATATTTTTGGTAATAATATAATTGAATGTAATTACACTGAAGAGATGGTGGGTGGATGGTGAAAGAATGGCAGCATGACTGAAGGAGTGAAATAAAGGCGTGCAGAACAGGAGAGCAGGTGATGCAACGGGCACAGCTGTTCCGCTCATTATACTGAGCGACAAGCTGGAAACAAAGGCTCTATTAAACTGACCCTCAAAGGGCAGGGGATGAGTGAGTCCACGCTCACTGCACTCGTTTATTCTGTCACTCGTCCCGCCTCCCATGCTTTTACTTTCTACCCTGTATTTCCTTATGCGCAGGAAGACTCGGAGGACAGCATGACGAGAGATGAAACTGCAGCACCGGATGACAGGACGGGAATGGCACGAGGGCAGACACGGGGATATTAGTAGCAACACTATATTTCTGCTCATTCCACATTCTGTAATTTTTTATAAATAAATAAATAAAAAACAGAAAAGTGTTGATCAGTGCCTACAAGTCAAACTTTATTTAGACTGTTTCCTGAATGGAGGTTATAGTGTCAAGGAGTTATATCAGAGAAGACTAATAAAAAAACAACAACTCTATCACAATGTTGGCAAAACATCGGGGGAAAATGGTATACAGTGAATGGTATACAGTGCTACACGCCCTCCCGCGACAGGTGAAATCCGTGAAGCAGCGGCGTCCCATTTATTTTATTATATATATATATATATATAAAGACTTTATAAACCATTTCCACTCTCTTATTAACCTTTTCCACACGCTTATAAACACGTCCTAGGCTCTTAAACACTTTTTACACTCTTAAACATATGTCATTTTAACAACATATAAAATTCTACATGCATATTTACTGCCGGTGAGGTCACTTCCTGTTTACAGCCTGTTTACTAGCTCAAGCGGAAGTGGCGTACACCGGCACTGTGTATTCATCCACTGATGAAATACAGTGCATACTGTTTAATTTAGATTTAAATGTTCTTTTAATGTTTGAATTAACATTTTTTTTTTTTAAATTCTATTTTATATTTTATATTCCAGAGTCCCGCGAAAGCCAAAAAATTACGCGAATCAAAATTTGAAAATCCGCAATGCACTGAACCCGTGATAGGTGAACCGCGATATTGCGGGGGGGGGGGGGGGTCACTGTACACAGCTTGGCATTCGTATTCTTACTAGAGTGTTAAGGTATAACAAAAGGGGATTCAGAAACGGTAACCATGAACAAATGTACATTAAAAAACAGCGTGCTAAAAAATGTATTCTGTTTTGGATCCACACTGTGGCAAGGGGGGCAAAACAATGTAATTGTGCAAATTGCAGCAAGGCACTTTGGAAGGATTTGTCTGGTTGAAGGTAGCTCTAAAAATTGATGCTTTTAGATGCTTTTTTTTTTTTTTTTTTTAGACAAAAGCATTTTTCACATCAACTTACATTCGAAACTGCCATCATTCAGACAAGGTGACTTTTTCCCCAAAGCACATCAAATATCTAGTTTTTTATTACAGTCATTCGTTATCCAGGCAACAACTGTTTTGTGGAAGCACATAAAGCATCAAAAAAAATTTTTTTTTCATCTCATTGTTGCATTAAAGTTTATTCTACTGGGGTGAGTCCTATGACATTTTGCAAGTCTGAAGATTGGCTGAAATTATGCTTGCAGGAAGTAAAGTCCCCACAAATGAAGATGCAATACCCATGACTTGTAATTCATGTACAGTAAGCAAATGCCCTTGAAATAAATGGGTGGTAATGCCTTCTCTAGGTCTTCAAACATATTATTGGACACCACAGGTACACCAACACAGTGGAAATAAAACATCTACACGCCCCTGGTAAAAGAACAAAGAAATCAAGATAAATCATGTCGACTCTTTTTCCACCTTTAATGTGAAATAACAGGCAACAAAACTCAACTGAAAAACAAAAATATTTTAGGAAAAAATGAAAAACAAAAAGTACACTAACCAGTTTTGCCTTGTAAAAAGCACCTTTTTCTAATGCAGCACTCAATCAAAAGAGTCTATCACACTGCTCAGGTCAAGCCCTTTCATACAGCCTGAATTCCAGACAAGTTGGGACACTGATGCCTGCTACAGGTCCCAAAAAAGTTGGCACAGGGGAAACAAATGGCTGAAAAAGCAAGAAAGTTTAAAAAGTTTCAGCTTGGAGAACATCTAGCAAAAAATTGCGTTAATTGATATCAGGTGTGTAACATGATTATCTATAAAAGGGATGTCTTAGAGAGGCAGAGTGTCTCAGAAGTAAAGATGGACAGAGGCTCTCCAACCTGTGAAAGAGTGCGTAACACGATTGTGGAATACTTTAAAAACAATGTTCCGCAACGTCAAATTGCAAATCTCATCATCTACAGTGCAGAACATCATCAAAAGAGTCAGAGAAACTGGAGATATCTCTGTGTGTAAGGGACAAGGCCGAAGATCTTTATTGGATGCTCATGGTCAAAATGTGGTGGCCAGGGGGGGGAGTAGAAGCTGCAACTAAACGGTATGGCCGGGGGGGGGGGGTAGCAAGTGATGGGCGATACCACACTTTTAGGATTCGATATGATAGCGATACTATTTCTTGTAATTTCATCGATACCGATACTGATTATTTCTTATTGGCAATTTTTTTCAGTCAAAATATTATTACAGATCACATGACAAATACTGGCTATTTATATTACATTACATTACAGGCATTTAGCAGACGCTCTTATCCAGAGCGACGTACAACAAGTGCAAGTGTCAGGTACAAG
>JAQLOM010000012.1:13963269-13976009 GCA_030068315.1 Chrysichthys thysi | reverse complement strand
ATATATATATATATATATAGATACATAGATACATACATACATACATACACACATATGTACACACACACACACACACACACACACACACACACACACACACACACGCACACATTACATACGCTCCCTATCCAAAAGAAAGTCCGCCTTTAGCTTTGATTGGCGCACATTCCCTGTGGCATTGTTTCGATGAGCTTCTGCAATGTCGCAATATTTATTTCCATCCAGAGGTGCATTAATTGTTCACCAAGATCTGGTAGGGATGATGGGAGAGTCTGTGCAAATAGTTCTCCAGCACATCCCAAAGATTCTCAATGAGATTAAAGTCTGGACTCTGTGGTGGCCAATCCATGAGTCAACATTAGGTCTCATGTTCCCTGAACCACACTTTCACAATTTCAGCCCGATGAATCCTGGCATTGCCATCTTGGAATACACCTGTGCCATCAGGGAAGATGGAATAACCTGTATAGTCATTCAGGATATTCAGGTAGTCACCTGACCTCATTCTTTGACCATAACGTTGCTGAACCTAGACCTGACCAACTGCAGAAACCCCAGATCATAGCACTGCCCCCACAGGTTTGTATAGTAGGTGTGGTCCCGTCTTACCCTGATGCGCCTGGACTCATCAGACCACATGACCTTCTTCCATTGCTCCAGAGTCCAATCTTTATACTCCCTAGCAAACTGAAGCCTTTGTTTTCTGATTATTCTCACTGATCAGTGGTTTTCTTAAGGCTACACAGCTGTCTAGTCCCAATCCCTTGAGTTCTCTTTGCATTGTGGGTGTGGAAATGCTCTTACGGTCAGTGTTGAACGTAGCCGTGAGTTCAGCTGTTGATTTTGTACGATTTGATTTCACCAAATGTTTCACTGTTTCTTTTTTTTAAACACGCAGTGTGTATTACACTGGCATAAACATGGTGGTTTTGGATGTTGTAGGTCGTCCATGTTTCATTTCCACTCTGACTCCCACATACGAGCCCAAACCAACCCAACCCCAAAACATTACATCCATTTGTGTTCTAGCCTACAGCCAGAACCAGTTAACATGTTGCTGTAGTTTACATATATTTACATTTTGGCTGCTGACTGTGCAAAATGACAAAGTATAATGGCACTGAGGAAGTTGAATATTGTTCAAGAGCAATATCTGATTATACAGATGAAGAAGTGCAGTGGATTGACGATACAGAGCCGGAAGGAACAGAAACTGAACGGCGCTGGAAGCAGATTTATGTTTGTAATAGAGTACAGCGTAATTCACCACCATTCTCCAAGGCTAATCTGATTTCCTGCACCTCCTCCGATGGAGTTATAATATTATAACAGTTTTTACACTTGCTAACATGCATTTTTCAAAAAAAAAAAAAAAAAAAAAAAATTTCACATAGCACAGCAGCCCTTGATGAGAAACAAACTGTTAGTAATATTTGCTAGATGATGTAATATTAATAATATGACTTTGATAGAGAAGGCATTCACTCAAGAGCCTTCAAAATTCTTGCATTAGTTTTTCACTCAGCTCAGCCACCAGCAACACTATTCAAATTTCTAACATCGCTACTTCAAATGATGTCAAACAGCCGACATCAAAACCAAATTGAACCAAGTAACTAAATAACACACGATATGTAAAAACCTGGATCAAAAACCATCCGTTTTATATGCTTTTAGATGGAAAAAAGAAAGGAAGGGCCACAGTGTATGTTCAAGTCCAGCAGGGTGCCAATATTAAAGCATTTTCACCAGTACCATTCAGAGAAATGGTGCAACTCAAATCCCAAATTGGCCCATACAGTATAGAGCACCTCATTTAATTTCTGAATGACCTCTCTTCATCAACTACACAGGAGAATTTTCCCCCATGAACATGGAAATTTTATAATGATTGAATTATGATCGAAGTATAATGCATGATATAACGATTAAAGTGTTAATAAGAATTTTCTGTAATGGCGCAGACTGACACTAATGCCCCTGCAAGGAAAATCACAATTTTATATTAATAGGCTCATTTTAGTAATGTTATCGTTTCTATAGTAACAACTATGGCACAATAATGAAGCCAATGGTGGACTGATTGGATTCTCAGTTGTATCCGGTCTCAGTTGTAAGTGCCAAATGGAATGAATGTAAATCTCTTTGGTAATTCAATATTCAGTATGGTGGTCACTTATGATGTTTTTTTTTTAAATAAATGTGTAGTTATTTAACATAGAATAACAGCTCCATGCCATACCCTACCACTGTGTTTATTGTGAATATGGTGTGGTCCAAACACTTGGCCAATCAGATGTGCACAACATGCGCATGGCACATGCTGTTAGATCAGTCAAAACGCCGAATCACCAACAAGCAGAGAGGCAATGGACAAATTTCTGGCCAAAAGAATGTGACGAAGCACCAACGTTGCTGACAGGTGACAAGCAAATAGTTGACACCCATGTAATCTATACGTTATTTCAGTTCTGCACACGATTCGACCGATACTTTGATTACTGCAACCAACAAGATTGAATTTGACAAATGAAGAGTAAATTGATTTGCTCACCCGTGGTTTGATCTCATGAGTTATTGCCTTGTGGTCTTTTTTTCACACAATATTTAATTTTAGTTTTCTCTAATCACTCATTCATTGGGAAGCTTTCAACCTTCTCTTTCCTTTTTTTCCTCCTGAGTTCTTTTCAGGTAAAAGAAGGACTATAACTGTAACAGTCTAATTGCTGAAATAACTGATCTATCATTGGGCTTTATAATTATACTGAGTATGTGTATGCAAAACAAAACATTAACACTTGCTTGGGAAATAATTATTAGATACTCCATCACTACAAGGCTAATGGCCAAGAGCTTATTTGAAACTGACCATGTTGGTATTAAGGCAACCTAACAATTGCACAAATTTTGGTCACAAACAGGTCTGCAATGTGGTGTACCCAGGGCCGGATTATCCATATGGGCCAGTGGGCCGGTGCCCAGGGGCACCAACCATTCACAACCAGTGGGGGGGCACCACATGACACAAGCTTTAAAAATATTTTTTGTAAATTTTTATGTTGTTTACTTGAAATTGTTAATAGGCCATACATAACTCATCATGAACACTAATTTCATAGCAATAATAATAATAATAATAATAATAATAATAATAATCATAATAAACAAATCAAAATTACATGACTATTCATTCCCCCTCCCCAATCTGTCAGAGTTGACTCAGTCCACAAGTATGCGCAAATGTATCATATTTTAAATGAATGAAAAATGGACAGACATCAACTGAGTGGTTGTGCAAAGAGAAAAAGAAAAAAAGACAAGGACTCTAGACGTCTAGCCACGATTCAAAATGTTCCAGTGATCGATCGTTTTTTTGTAAGAACATCAGGACCTGCGGTCACTAGCAGCGCTGAAGCCGAAGCTAGTGAAGACGGTAATACTAGCGGGGGAGATGCTGCAGCAGCCTGCTAATGTTAGCCAAGGCGTCGGCAATGACCACTAGGCGAACGAGGATACTCTTCTTAGGCGAGATAGGAGTGAGGAACTTGAACTTGAGTGCTGTGATTTTTGAATTGAATGGAGAATTTTGAATAGAGACATTTGAATATAGCGCTCACTGCTCATTTGCCTACATGCACTTGGACAAATGGAGACCCAATGTAGTTAGTAAATTACATATGAGGAATGCCCTTGTTTATGCATGCTATTTTTGACAGGAAGACGGGCCTGGGTGTGCTAACACATGCCGAAATGGGGACATGACACTTGTCCTCACGACAAAGTTTCACATAGTTTGTGGCATGTTGTGCCATCTGTCACGCATAAGTTACGACCTAGGTGCGCATCTGCCACAAGCATGACATGTCTAAGACACGAAATGGCATTCCATGGCAATCATTATAATGCTCTCGTTGCACCATTGGTATGCAGTATTTTTGCTTAAGTTGCAATGATGGCACACCTGGGAATGCCCGTGCACTCAGTGGCATGAATGATCACTCAAGTACATGCGTTAGTTACACATACGTAAAGTCATCATGCAGGAATGTGGGGTGCAACAGGCCTTTCCTTGGAATGAATAAAAAAGCCACGCATCAATATTTAAGTTGTGTCAACACATGACCGAAACGATGGTGCAACTTTCGATGGGTCAGTGGGTCCGTGCGGAAAACTACTCACAAATTCTGCATCACAATGCACTCCAGTGTATTCCACAGGTTTATCAAAAAGTTTCCAAAAATTAAAAAAAAAATCCCACCGAGGCACACAATGGCAAGCGTTGACAAGCAATTGTTGCAAATAGGCTGCGCACATGTTTCTCCACTAGCATGAAAATTTTGTCACTGCAAATTTTTTAAAATCTCAAAATTGTTGACACACACACACACACACACACACACACACACACACACACACACACACACACACACGGACGCATGATCGTAAGTCCAATGAAGGTCCAATCACAATTCATTTGTAATTTCCTCATTGACATGCTTCATCCACTGCGCTGTTAAAATATGGCAACCGGGGGGGTGCACCCAGTAAAAATGTTGCGCAGGGGATGTTTTTTCTCTAAGAAAAATGATTTTTTTTTAGTCATGCCCTCACCCATGCTTTAAGAACCCCTGCTTTAGCATGCAATTTGTTTTACATGTTATGGAATAATCCTAAGGTTAGCACTGTCGCCTCACAGCAAGAAGGTCCTGGGTTCGATCCCTGGGGTCGGCACAGGTGCCTTTCTGTGTGGAGTTTGCATGTTCTCCCTGTGTTCGCGTCGGTTTCCTCTGGGTACTCCGGTTTCCTCCCACAGTCCAAAGACATGTACACTAGGTGGACTGGCTACCCGAAATTGCCCGTAGGTGTGAGTGCGTGTGTGCATGAACCCAAGTCCTGAGTTAGGGGAGAGTTGTGCGTGGGGCTAGCGACCTCACCCTGTAGAATGCACTTAGCTACAGAAATGTCAACCGAGCCCCGTGGGGGCCGCTTGCCACCCTATGTACCGGACAGCATGACAGGACCAAGAGAACAGAGACAGAGAAATAAGCTTTACTCTAACTAGAGTTAATACATTCTGTTGAGTAGGCACTTTTTCCAGCAGGTACTTCAGCCATTGCCAAATACTAGGGAGGCTTGATTTGAGTTACAGCATCGCCTGAGTGGCCTCGCTTAACAACCATACAACACAGCTAATAATGAGTCAGGCTAGTGCATTCTAATTAGCCTTTGTGAGTCACTGGCTCTTAGAGAGTGCGAGTCCACAGGAGGGACCCAGGCATTGAGAGGCACTTGAAAACACTGCCTTAATGTCCCTTCTGTGGGGGCTTTAACTGACAAAGACACAGAATACCTTGAAAGCACCTTGGATCATTAACAGGATTTGGCGAGGTGTCAACAAAATGGACACGGCAACAGTGCATCCTTTGAAAGTCGTGCCGTTGCTATGGCCTCATTAACACAAACTCACGGGCAGTAAATCATCTCGCAATATGAGATGCCTCTCGTTGCAGGGGGAAATAACAAACAATAAAGCGAATAATGCTGTGAACGCTCAGAGAAGAACGGATTCTGTTAGGCCTGATTAATGGTAATGAATTATGCTGTCCCATTTAAACTCCTCACTTACCCAAAACTGGTGCCAATGGGTAGCATGGGTAGCGTGTGTGTGTGTGTGTGTGTGTGTGTGTGTGTGTGTGTGTGTGTGTGTGTGTGTGTGTGTGTGTGTGTGAGAGAGAGAGAGAGAGAGAGAGAGGCTTCTCATTTTCAACTGGAAGATGATTAGTCTCTTATTCTTCAGTCATTCATCTTAAGCCATATTATTTAGTAAACTACAAATGTACATTCTGAGAGCAAGGATTTAATTACTCATAGTTTAGAGGGTTAAAAAGGGAAAAAGTCCGTTCAAGGAGTCAACTCCAGCTAAATCCCCTGTAAATCCCTAATGCCATATCAAGAAATAAGGCTGCATCCTAAGCAGAGCCAAGTTGCTTGCTGGGTGCCTCTAATTTCCATCCGAAATTCTGAACTTATTATTATTCAGTTATTCCTCATAAGCTATATTATTCAATAACTACTGTGAAACCAATATAGGAGGTATTACTCACAAGATTAAGGACTTTAAATCTCCTGTGAATCCAAATTCTGCACTTCTGTGTTTGTGTTACGCTGTGGATGGCAGCTGCCACTCGGGACTTCGATCTCAGTGTGCTGGTCGGTGCTTTAAAGTTGTCTCTTTGCCCACACAACGCATCTATGTGTGTATGCCCTGAAGGTCACGCTGATGAAACCATGGTCAGGTCATCATCCCCACCCACTCGCCAGTCTCTCCCTGACTTCAGCTCAGCTGTAATTACATTTGGGGTTTGTCTGCTCCTCTTCAGTCAACGCCAATTAACCTTTCTCCACCTACTGACATTTTCCACTCAAACTCAATCAAACAAAGCCTTCCAACAGGTTCTGAGACACTCGTCCTTATCCTGTCTCCTGGAACTCCCCTCAGAGTCCAGCTACGGATAGAAAACAAGATCCTTTAGGAATGTTTATTGTAAATGTGTTTACGTGACACAATTTAACCGTCTGAAGACCAGCAGGCTACTTAGCGGGCATTCTCATGGAAAACAAATCTCTCTTTTGGGTGTAGTCCAAGGTGGTGATTTTAAAAAAACTTTAAAAGGACATCTTTTAACTTTGGTAAGATGAGTATTGGTATGAAAATTTTTAAACACCGTAAGACACTGAATAACAGAAATGGATAAGTTAGGAAGTGGCCCACTGTTTAAAAAAACACACACACACACACACACACAAAAAAAAAACCACACACAAGGGGAAGACATACCGGGACGATTTTGTACTCTACACACTGGGTGAACTCGTTATCTGTCCACTCCTGTTGCATATCAGTGAGCACCACGGCCCTGCTGTGATCACATTCGGCATCCTGCATTCCACAGCCCACTTTATCACATACGTGTAATGATCCCCCCCCCAACAGTGTTTGCTGTGTTGGAAAATTCGGCTTCTATTTGAGTGCACCCAGCGACGGGAGGAATTGAGGCCCCCTGCTTTTCTGTCTGACAGAGCAGCACTCTACTTCTAAAGAGTATCCCCCTGAGTCTCTGCCCTTCCACCAGCCGCATGAAAAATTGAAAGGGGACTGATCTCATCGTCAGAGTCTATTTCGGGAGCAGCGATGTGGATGACAACTTTAAAGAAGTAGCTCTCCGTTGTCTCTGCCACCCACGAAAAAAGCCCCCGTGCATCTCAGAGGATGCTGAGGAACTGGAAACAACAAGGAATTAATGAGGTGAGGGGTTTTTGAAAATCGAGTAGCTCACTGCCTCCAGGTTGAAAGTTGCCCAAACTTTATTTTGGAGAAATACAATTTTAAAGAGGTTAAAAAGGCATTATGAATCCTTGTTGCCTTTTAACATGCACAGTAATGATAGCTGCTTAACCCTTGCCTTGGAGGGAAGTTAAAATGAACGAAACAGTTCACATGTCTGCGCGCCTACTCGAGATGTTTTCCTCGATGCACTTAACATTTCAATACAAGAGTAACCATGACCTTATTCGAGATGGCACTGTGGTCAAATCAAACCTATCAGATTATAATCATGCCATGAAAAGATGTCCGCATGGATGTTCACCACAGTCACAGTTTTCTATGCAGGTCACACAGTCTTCAAATTACATTCAATTTACTTAGCATGTTAAACGTACTGTCCTTATAAATATTTAACGTGAATCCATGCAAACCATGTAATTCGCCCTTTGAAAATCAACTGGAAAACTGAAGAAGAATATAAAATACAGGGGTTTTTTTTTCTTGCTACTCGAAGCACCTGGGGCTTTATCCAAATGAGAATAAAATAAAAAAAAACAAAACATGAAACACTTTTCAGTTCGATAGCAAAAAAAACTTTTTCATAAATCTGATGACAACATTATTGTATCATATACTTACTAATTACAGTGGAAGTGCTCATTTCTTCACAACTCGTTATTTTTTAGCAGACTTCCTGTATAATATTTCGACTCAAAAGCATCCCATGGGGCCAAACGCTGCAGGTTAAAGAATTCGTCTAATGCTAGTCCATTAGTTGAAGTAGAGCTTAACCCAGTAAGGACCGCTGAACTCACCATTAATTTTAAATCAGTGTGCAAGATAGCATGTTTAATTATGCATATTCTCCTGTTCTTGTGTAATTACCTGACAACCATTTCCATGAGGCGTATGTAAAAGCAGCAAGGGGTGACTGATGGCCCATGCACACATCGGTGCAGGTTTATTTTTGGATGAAACGAGCTGCTTTCATTACATTTCTGTCTGATCCGCACAGTGGTAAACGCAAAGCAGGGCAAAGCGCTCCCAACCAATCGGCCTGATTCATTAGCCATGCTACGAAAGTAGGTCAGACAGTGAGGGGACTGGAAAGGAAAACATGGACAGGTGTAGGTGAGCCACTCATGACACACTCCTGATGGTGGTGGACATTAGCTGTCTGAGTAAGGTGTGGCATGGAGGAATATGTCCATTACACCCAGATTAGACTGCTACGTAGCCAAGGGTCAGTGAAAACTAGGCATCAAGGCGATTAAGGTCATTTTTTTAAATGACCCAATAGTTAAATGTTAGTCTAGCACAAAAGGAGGAATATAGACCGCTTCCAGCAGTAATGAAAGGAACCCTGTCCGTCTGCATAAGGAAACCCCACAGATAAAAAAGTAGTCGTCACTTTGTGCTCATTAGGCCTTCACAGAGCATTTAAAAGCAAGAAGCGACTCCCTTAAAATAACTCAGGTGAAAATGGAATTTGAGGTTAGCCTACTTTGCCTTTATAGGTTCATCCGCACCAGGCTCTCGTCTTATATCATTTTAATTGGTAAAAATCCAATTATCTGAAGATGCCCTTGATATGCAAGTTTCAGAAATACACAGTGTGTTTTATAATACACCATTGGCAACAGTTAGAGAACCAGTAAACCTTCTGGATGAAGGTTATTCATCTGAATAGTATATCATTTGATTCACCTGAGATGACATCATTACCCGAATAAATGTAAAATGCCCGGAGGAGCTGTACAACAGCTTACCTTCACAGTATGCGTTGTCTGGGCGGAGCGGACGGAAACCCTCCTTGCAGCTACAGCTCGCGGCTGCGTCTAGATTCATACAGTCCGAGTTCTCCATGCAGATGTTGCTCTCCGCACAGAAATCATGGCCTTTTGGACACAAAGGGATTTACGTTCAGAACATTGGCAATGATGATGTGTATAATGTCTAAACCAGGGCTCCACACCAATCTGAGGAATAAAAACAAAAGCTACAAGCAAATGGTATTTGGTTAAGAACAAAAACGTTATCCTGAAGAGTTCTGAAACAGAAACTATAATTTAACGTTTCTGGTAACGTTACACAGAAGATTCAATTTTTTTGCCTGTGTAGCCCGTTAGATTTTTATTCATGTCTTCGCGCCAAACTTTTGGATTTAGATTATATACTGTGAGATTTCACTGAATGCGAAATGCTATTTTACATGTGATGTGCAGGGCAGGGTAAAGTTACAAGGCAGTTCATAGAAGAAGAAATCAGGTACATTATGTTAATGGTAACATGAGACAAATAACCAAGTCTGCTTGTTGCTGAGTGAGAAAAAAGCTAGCGAGCTAATCCAGACTAGGGATGGGCGTTTAACCTGCTTAGCGTGTCTAAGCAATATTAAATGAGCAATTAGGTAGCTCTCTTATTCTCTTCAAAAATAACAACTTCTAGTAAATTATTACACAAAAAAGTAAAACTTCATAGCCTATGTACAGTGGAACCTTGGTTTGCGAGCATAATTCGTATATCAAAGCGGGTTTCCCCATAAGAAATAATGGAAACTCTGATAATTCGTTCCACAACCCAGAAATATGTATATAAAAATGATTAATACAAAATATAAAGTAAAAATACATCAAATAAAATAACCTGCACTTTACAAAATATAAAGTAAATATACATAAAACAAAATAACCTGCACTTTAGTTTTGAAAAGAATCGTGGCTGGTGTGTGGGAGAAGAGAGAGTGTCAGAAACAGGAATATCAAAGGCTACAACAAAAACACGGAAACTGGAGTACAAACAAGAGTCAAATCATGAGCAAGGTAAACACTAGAACATGGCTTGGCAATAAAACTAATGCTTCACAAATTTAGCATTCATGAGTCAGTCTATTTATAGTCTATATAATTAGTCCTAATGTCCTCCGGTATGCACCACTATTGGGAAAACGGATGTGCTGCATGCACGCGCCGTGTGGACAGATCCATGACAGAGAGCAGGAGGATTGTTGTATGTTACTTTCACTACAACTCACAAAATCACTGCAGTCTGTCGGCTCACTGGAATCTTTATCTTTCCGTGCGACTTTAACAAGAAAACTATCCAATGATGGCTGCTTTTGCCTCCTTTTGAGGATTTCGTGAAAATGCGACATTGCGTTGCCATTAAACAGATGAGTGACACACACACTAACAGTATATACTAGTGCGGAAGCCAAAATCCTTTAGTGAGTGAGAGAGAGAAGCTGTGATCACGTGAGGCTCGGCAGACGAATACTACTTGTATTGCAAAACCTCGCTCTTTAACCAAGTCAAAATTGATTAAAAATTTTTCCTCATCTTGCAATCCTCACAATCCAAGGCTCCACTATATGTGTGTTGTTCTAACCAATATAGAGTAGCAACACAATGGAAAGGTTTAACTACTGGTTCTGCTCAGAGTAAAGCAATTGAATTTTTCTAGTCCATTTCTCAGCCTTGGTCTCAACCTTAAAATGAGTGAAACTGGTTTGCAAAATCCAGACCTAAAGGTTGGTCTAATATTGAAGCCAGAAATGAAGTACATTTTAAGTTTCCACACAGTATTTGGACTGAGAGTGTTTATAATGCAATCCACTACATTAAGCTCAGGATGATGTATTAGTGCATATGAGTAGCATTTTAATTGGAACAGACTGTCAGAGATTGTTTTAATCTCACATGTCTATCTTCTTGTCTTCTCATTTGTTACTGCATTCAACTTGTACTGGTTATCTATCCACACAAAATGGGTTATACTTGTATTCTGTCTCTCTTTAAAAAAAACAACGGAGAAGTCAATGATGTAGAGGAGCCTCACCTCTACACACTCTGCAGCACCTGTTAGTAAGGGTGACCTGCTGTGTTTCTGGACAGTTGAGTTTGGGGCACTCTTTGTTCGGCACTTTGTGCATCGTGCGGTCCTGGGTGAATAAATACAACATACATGACTAAGCTGTGACTTTGGAGCAAAGTGCAAAAGGTTTTCCTGTACTGAGAACAGGACGATAATAATAATTTTAAAAAAAATCTATGCAACAAACCTACAGTACCCACTGTATTTTCAAATGCAGAAGGAAGTTCTAAGTTAATATGAGGTATCATTTCAGGTATTATTTGGATGAAACATTAACTTGAATTTAAATTTACTTAGAATACTAAAGTCACAGAGGAGTGACACAGTGACTCAGTGGTTAGCACTGTCGGTTCCCAGCAAGAAGGTCCTGGGTTCGATCCCTGGGGTCGACCTGGGCGCCTTTCTGTGTGGAGTTTGCATGTTCTCCCCGTGTCCGTGTGGGTTTCCAAAGTCCAAAAGACATGCACAGAGGGGATTAGGCTAATTGGCTAGTCTAAATTGCCCATAGTTGCCCATGGTTATCTGTCTCTGTGTGTTGGCCCTGGATTGGCGACCTGCCCAGGGTGTACCCCGCCTCTCGCCCGAAGTCAGGTGGGATTGGTTCCAGCTTCCCCCCACGACCCTGAACAGGATTAAGCGGCAGAAGATGAATAAACTAAAGTCACAGTTTCCATTTGAAAGGTCAAATTGCCTCATGTTAAACGTAAAAACTAATCTTGTCATAAAATTAATATTATGTGTCCCAAATACACTATATGGTCAAAAGTATATGGACACCCAACAAATCACATACAAATGTGCTTTTTTTTTTTTTTACACCTATTCCAGATTTAATCCCATTGCTGTTAGTACAACTGCCACTCCTCAAGGAAGGTTTTCCATAAGTGCATTAGTGAGCTCAGGCAATGATGTCAGGCAAGGAAGCCTTCCAGTTCATCCCACAGGTTTTCAGTGAGGTTGAGGGCTCCATCCTTGGCAAAACATGTCTTCAAGGCCTCCAGTGAAGGGAACTCATAAGTCTCTGCTTCCAACTTTGTGATAAAAGTTTGGGGAAGGTTCACATATGAGCGTGAAGGTCAGGTGTCGACAACCTTTTGGTCATATAATGGAGCACATCATTATGTATGTACTACCCAGTGGTATAACCTCATGTTATACCCAGTGTAGTGAAGATGAACAATCTAGATTGCTGGCAAGAAAATACTCATTAATATTCAAATGCCTTGAAGGAATTTGTCAGAATAGCAGTGATACAACTGTAGGTCAGTGTTATTGGCAGAACTAACTATTGTTGGCTGTCTTGCTAATTAGATTAACAGTCATTACTATGATGACTATGACAAACAATATCAGTTATTGTACAAAATCAATACAAATACAAAGCAATATAGACTTTATAAAAACAATACATGACTACATCTAGTAGTAACTTAACGTTAATACTAAACAAAATGTGTAGTTTGTAAAATGTTTTTTGTAATGTAGATAACTAGATAATGTAATGTGGATGTAGATCGTTCGTCATGAAGATTTTCCTTAA
>JAQLOM010000012.1:13887600-13904877 GCA_030068315.1 Chrysichthys thysi | reverse complement strand
TAATTTCATTATTTTTGAAGTCATTTTTACTTTGCAGCATTTCCTTGCACGTGCCTAAGACTTTTGCACAGTACTGTGTGTGTCTCACACACACACACACACACACACACACACAAAATATTAATGTTCATTCATCCAAATTGGAGCAGCAATTTAGGCTTATCTCTAATGGCCTTAAATACAGGGTGTCCCAAATGTCTGGATCTACAAACTGTTAGTTATTCAAATACAGATGTTACAACGAACGCTCAAACTGACTGACAGACTTTGTGACAATTGAGTATACGCTGAATTAGATCTTCTATTGTTAGTTTTGAAGCCATCTTCATCTTTTATTTCTTTCTTTAATGGTGTCTTCAGACTCTTTGGTCAAGTTATAATCAATGAAAGAAACATTTTTAATGCAGGGTCTCCCAAACATCTGGATCAAACTTAAAAAGACATTTTCAAAAAAGGACATTTCATGTAATTAAAAAAAAGGGGGGTAAAAAAGACCCTGTGTTTAAAAGTTTCCTTCATTGGCCATTAGCTGACCAAAGGCTCTGAAGACACCACTAACAACTTCAGGTCCTATTACTAAATGTGTCTGTAGTAGAAAAGCTTTATGCCATAAATGTCTCCTAGTTACAGCTGGTATATTGCTCTGTCTCCGATATATAAAGCTCGTAAGAGTCAAAGGCCGTCGGCTCCAAATGTTACCATCTATATGTGAACTTTATTCCTGGCCCCAGATTTCAGACAAGGACTCAAACTAAAGTACGAAATCAAAGCATTCAGACAGAGTAGACGGTGTGATTATTGTTAGAACTTCTGGTGCCATTTGAAGTGAATTGGAGGGGGGACAAGTTAGCCGTGCCACCGTATGCCTTCTCCCAATCCCTCATTGATCAAGTCTCCAGCCACGTCACCCCGGCCCCAGCCCCAATAGCCCCTTTACTGCCCTGACTAAAGGCGGTGTAGACGTCAGCAGTTAGCAAGGGGACCTAACTGGGCAATTATAGACACAGGCCCATTTGGGAAAACAACAGAGCCCCACCCCCCCCCCCCCCCCGCTGTCATTGTAATCACCCAGGAGCATGTTTGTCTACCTAATAGCTCTCCTGCCCCTATTTAGGTATTATGTGTGTTGTTAATGTATAGCCAGCCTAAAGAACGCTAATGGACCCATACAAGCATGTCTGACCACGTTGGTTCTAGTTTTTTGTCTTGGTGTTATGAGTTGCATTATGCACATCATGGAAATACCATGACTAGTGTGGCATCATTGAGCTGCAAAGAAATGATCAAATCTTAATGGGTGATAAGGATTAGGAACCACTGTTGATACTGAGCTACCTGCTTATCGGTATAAAATATGTAAATATTTTAATCGCACACATAACTGATCTACATGCAAGATTTTGATTTCGTGGTGTATGTACAATTGGTATAAGACAGTTTTAAAGGTTACTTGTTTGACAGCAATCAACAGTGACAAACCAGATGGTTATATTTATCCTAAATATATAACTAGTAACTAATTTAAGATTGATGCTCTATTTTGGGACTTAAATTACAGATTGTAATATATACATATATATACATATATATATATATATATAAATAATATATATATAAAAATAAAATTCTAGCACTTACATTTTACATGAAAACGATGTAGATACCAGGAACTAATCACTTCATTTGTGGACGCCATTTTTATATCGTTTTTACGAATTGTGTGTGAGAGAGTTATTTTACTGATATTGAAAAGAAGTAAACATCTATTTGGCAAGTAATTATTTGAGAAAGCTTTGATCCAAATATATAAAATTCTTTGCGTGTTTGAAACGGAAATGACGCAGGACCGCTATTTGTTGAAAAATAAAATTGGTAATTAAACTTATTTTATAAAATGTTGCATTTTATTCCCCCCCCCTTGTACTCAGTGAGCGAAGCCACTGGGGAATCAGCTAGTATATTTATATATAAAATATTATATAATATGATGAACACAAATCTGTTCACTCTCAATTAAACGTACTGGAAGCACAGTACGAGTAGCTACCAAATACATGAGCACAGTGCCGAGACACACCCGAGTGTCAGACTAGTTTCAAACAGCACAAACCTCACACCAGAGTTTACATCAAAGAGCAGTTATGCAGTCAGACCTACTCTGACAAAAGCAGTCTCCACCTCGGTCATTACAACCTTTCTGACACGTACATGCTACATACACTGTACTTCCTTCAGTTTAACTTTTACCAAACGAAAGGACTTCAATCTCTACGCAAAAACAAAAGGTTTCAGACCATAGACCTGCATGCTGTCAAAATATTAGGCAAAAACCCAACAAAATGACATTGCAAATCTTGCACGCTACTGTGCTAATCCCCCGTCTAGTCTCTTGGTGTCTTTCTCTACTTTGTCTCTATAAATAGTTATTAGCACTCAATTGATGTATCAATTGATGACTTGAGGTCATGGAGACGCTGCCACGCCGAGATGTTCAGACAGAGGACTGTCTGTAACCTCCAGACTCTCTGACTGACAGAAATGGCATTCATTTTAAAAATATGTGAATGAGAGTCGGAGTCAGAGTAAACAAAAGAACACCGTTGACATTCAACCTTCAAACCAAGGTGTGCGTTCGTGCGCGCGCACACAGACACACAAACCCACAAGGCTCAACTTCCCTACCCAACAGTTCCCAGAATTGTTTATACCAGAATATAGTGCTCTAAATTTACACTAATTACATAAAATCTATTAATACAAATGTAAAAAAAAGTAAAAGCAGACAAAGGACAGTTTATTTATTTTTATTTGAAACATAACATTACTCTTTACAGCATAACCAGTTCAGAATTCTGCTTTATACTCCTATTCTTTCCCTTTAGAAGCAGACCTGTGGAGAAAAAAAAAAAATATATATATATAATCAGAAATAAAATCAGGTCTTAGGTACATACAGTATGACGCACCACCACACCACTGAGACGTGAGAGTGAAACATGCCTTACAGCTACCTTTTGATGTCCATAAGTGTGTATAAATTTTATAATCAGACACACACACTCTGCAAAAGTCTCGAGTCACCCTATTTTTCCTTAGTAAAGAGGATTTCAAAAATACAGCGAACCTCCGCCTTTTGCGGGGGTTACGTTTCGGGTGTTCTTTTAATGTTTGAATTACCATTTTTTTAAATATATATTTTATTTTATATTCCAGAGTCCCGCAAAAGCCAAAAAATTTCGTGAATCAAAATTCGAAAATCAGTGATGCACTGAAGCGCAATATTGCAGGGGTTCACTGTAATGCCATTCAATTTTTCTTTTTAACAGGAAAAGTAGCACAACATCCAGCAAACGGTAATAAACTGAGCAAAGCCAATATCTGGTGTGACAACGCTTTGCTTTTTTTTTTTTTCTTTAAATAGTACTCCAAGAATTTGTACAATTTCATAAGGGAATGAGACGCATGTTTTACTGAGCATCTTGGAGAATCTGCCACAGTTCTTCTGGAGACTGTCAAACTTGCTTCTTTTTTCAAAAAAAATTTTTGATTGCTTATTTTTTCTTACCCTTCATTGGTTTTTTTGTCTGAAATGTGGTCTCTTATGTAACATGTCACTTTCTTTACTGACATATAAATGTTGTTTTTTTTTTTATTTTATAAAATGCAAATTATTTTCTGGAAAAGTAATGTTTGGAAACGTTCTTTATAATACAGACAAAGCAGTGGACCAGAACTCTTACTGTACTATATTTGTTTTCTGCAGTGCCTGGCTCTGACCGCACAGTTGAGAGCACAAGAGACAAACCTATCAGAGGCGTGGAGGGAGATCGGAGGGTCACAGCCAAGGAACGCCCCATTCTCATAGCTGTACTGCAGCAGTGCATGAAAACATGGGTCCTGTTAAAAATGTGCACACACACACACACCGATCATGTTTTTGATCTGTCTCTTGAATTCCTGAATCCCTGGAGAGATTTAAGGCAATACCTTGATTAGTACATGTGGGTTGCCAATAACAATAAGAAGAGCTTTCGGTCGCGTGATGGCCACATTGAAGCGTTTGGGATTAGACAGGAAGCCCAGTGCACTCTGAAGCTCAGCGCTTTGTAGCGCCTCATTGGAGCGTACCTGAGGATTTAGAAATAAGCTGAAACCGAAGCACAACTAAAAAACAGCACAATCCTTGTCTTTATACTGTACATAAAACTTAAGACCCTTAAGCGCATTTAATCCTTCATTTGGTCAAAAATTCATTTGTTAGTCATTTTCCAGGTCTCCATTGCAAAGTACATTTCCATGTTGGTGAAATTCACCTGAAACAAGTTATTAATTTATTTATCCACCTAAATTTGAGTTTTAAAGTCCACCTGCCATCTCTCAGATAGCTTGAAAACTAGCCTAAAACTACAAACTTCCCCCCAAAACTACAGGTTTGAGTCAGTAAGTATCTTTTCTGATCATATATCAATCTAGAGTAGGTTTAAGGTTTAAAAGAGTGGAGCAACATTTTACCGTAGAGAGGATGATAACCAAGAACTCCTGTCCCTGGAATTCCTCAACTGAGCCAACCTTAATGTCCAAAAGCCCAGCCCTGTGCAACAGCAGTCGAATCTTTTCCACCTGATCACGAGTAAAACAGGAAAAATAAACAAACACGGAAACGTCTTTTTAACGCAGTCTGTAAAAACTGGTGTACACGTGAGGATGAGAGCATAAGAGACCTGTTTTTTGTAAGGAGTGATGATGCCAATGTCAGTAGCTGATATGGGGTTATAGAGTCTTTTTGCTAGCTGGCAACAATAAAGCATGGCCTGCACTGCTTCTCCAGGGTTAAACCAGGATGGATTAGTACCTTCCCTCATCTCTGTGCCCTGTAGGGGGACACAGAGCAACAAACGAATATGCGCTTGACATGTTAATGAGGAAAAACTACGCAGCATCATGGATCCTAAGCAGTTGTGGAATTATAAACATGTATTTTCTGGTTAAATCACATCCCACCATAGCAGTCAACATCACTGAGGCTGGCAGGAAAAAAAAAAAAAAAGGTGCACCCTGACTCCGTGGAAGATGAGGGGAAAACCCTTGGTAGGAAGGTGACTCCAGTGACACAGGGAGTCCACAACAGCTCTCTGGGAGCGTACACACAGTTCACCACCGTAGAACAGCCGAGATGGTAGATCCAGCAACACCTCATGGGAACGGTAGTTATACACCAGCTTAGTCACCTTAAAACAAATTGCAAAATTGCAGATCTCTGAAGGAAAAGACTAAACAAAATTATGTCCAAAAAACACTACTTGTACTACAAGAGAGACCAGGAGTGCAGATATCTGACAAGAAATTCTTGTTCAATTTATCCAAGGCTAACGTTTAGCAGCAGTGACTACTTAATTTACCTGAAGTACAATTTAACATTAGCGACATGAGAATTAATTGCATGTTTTCATTCCTACACTTGCAGCAATGAAAGAAAGTTGGGCTATATGCCGATTTTGAGTGGGTTTTTTCCCCCCCTTCTCACCAGTAACGGGTTGTAGCCCTTCTCGGTGCAGGAATACAGAGGGTTGGCCATCAGTCTCTCGAGCAAAGACACTCCCAGACCAAACGCTTCAGCTAGTCTAGACTTCACGACTGGACCCAGCTGTTTTGGGTCTCCAGCCAGGACTATCTTTATTAGGGGGGGGGGAGCAAAATACAGACAAAAGAAATATTGTGCAAATAATGTACAGTGGAACCTTGCATTGCGAGCATAATTCGTTCCAGAGACGTGCTTGTAATCCAAATCACTCATGTATCAAAGCGAATTTCCCCACAAGAAATAATGGAAACTCTGATCATTCGTTTCACAGCCCACAAATATTTATATAAAAATGACAAAATATAAAGTAAAAATACATAAAACTGTCATGAATCTGCCCATGCAGTGCACCTGTTCTGAGCACTCCCTATAGTGGTGCATGTCGGAGAACTTGCGCACTAAGGACGTCTTCCTGGTTTTCCTCCGCAACACCACAGCATGTCTCATGGGTGGCGACAGGTGTACCAGATTGGGACTGATTGCGGGAGCTATAAAAATACCCACGCAAGCACCACGATTTTCTGCGCTCTTGCCAAGTCTTACTATTCCAGTGTTTGCTTTCTCTGGTTCTGACTAAGTTTCTGTTTCTTGCTATTCAACCCCACCACACCTGACAAAAACAAAATAACCTGCATTTTACCTTCAAAAAGAATCCTGGCTGGTGTGAGGGAGACGGGAGAGGACTTTCACTACAACTCACAGAATCACTGCAGTCTCTCAACTCACTGGGATCTTTTTCTTTTCGTGCGACTTTAACAAGGAAACTATCCAATGATTGCTGCTTTTGCCTCCTTTTGAGGATTTTGCAGAAATGCGACATTGCATTGTCATTAAACAGATTCATCGCTCGCACTGCTACAGCCTTATTCGGGTGGTGCTTTTCTACAAAGTTTTGCACCCTTTCCCACATTTTACACATCTCCCTGATCTCATTTGAAGTTAGGATTCAGTCTTTTTCTATGCTAGTGCAGATACTGACTATACGAGTGAGCCACAATCCCGTAGTGAGTGAGAGAGAGAAGTTGTGATCACGTGAAGCTCGCCAGACGAAGCGTATCCAACTACTCGTATTGCAAGACATCGCTCGTTAACCAAGTCAAAATTACAATTTTTTGCTCGTCTTGCAAAACACTCGCAGACCAAGTTACTCACAATCCAAGGTTCCACTGTATATTGCTCCTGTATCTATCTGTTAATTGAGATATATTAATATTAGTTCCTATGTGAGTTGCTTGAACAATACAGAGAATACAGATGCATATCCAACCTGGCCCGTCTTCTCAAACAGCAGGCCAATAGGAATCAGAGACTCTGGCTCAGTAGCTTGACCAGCCTCATCCAGAAATACATGAGTAAAGTGACCAACACTAAAGAACCATACACACAGTATTGGTGGAATTTCAGCAATTAAAAAATAAATAAAAACATTACTGAGATTTCTAGAAAAAGGCAAAAAAAAAAAAAAACCCAAACAAAACAAACCAATTAAAAATATGTTCACTAATGCGCTGCATACTTGGTAAACAGTTTACAAGTTTATCTGTAACTCTAGATCTCACCGTAAGCCAATCTGGTAAAACATGCCAGCGCTGGAGCAGGTGCTGACTACAATACGGTGAAAAGAAGCATGGCGTATATCCTCTCCAGCATGACAGTACTGTCGCAGCACCTCAGGAATCGACTGCAAATGTACATGGCATCAAATCATTTCCAAACAAACTGACCAATTTAACAGCACAAATAAAACATTTTTAGTAGCCAATTCTGCAAATAATGCCTCTTTGCAGAACTTACAATAACTCACCATAACTAAACTTTCACAGAAATATAATTACTAAACCTAGAATAAAGAAACACGTCGGAGATAAAACGAAATCTTTTAAAACACCTGAAAATTAGCTTGTCCATTACCTCTTCATTCCTGCAGGTGGCGTTGACTCGTGCCATGCTGGCAGCTTGCAGGTAGCCGCTGTCATGCATTCGGGTACAGATGAGATCTGCAGCACTGTTAGAAGGAGTGCATACCAAAACACGGCTTCCTGGCACACGGTAATACACCTGCATACACATGCACACAGTCATTTATTTTATTAATAAATGCATGCAACCTTAATTATACACACAGTCTCTCTTTTACCAATCAAACACACAGGGCTTAATGATGTAGAATTAACGGCGCTCCCAATTCTTGTTCAGTTTCCTGCAATTGAGCAGTGACAGACTAGACGGACAAGGAAAATCAGTCATTGACAAGGCAACATTCAGAGCATCTGGTTTAACATGCAGGAAGGCATTTATTCAAAAGGATGTGTAGGAAACCTCATTTTCATTTATTCATTTTCAGTAACTGCTTTGTCCTGGTCAGGGTCACAGAAGATCAGGAGCCATTCCAGTGAACACAAGGCACAAGGAAGGAACAAACGCCTGGATGAGATGGCAGTCCATGGCAATGCATCATGCACACACATTTGCCCACTAACAGCAATTTAACACAAACATAATTTGGCATAGCCTGGTGGAAGGAAACTGCCATTAAGTATTCTATGATATTTTCATCAACAGCTACTTTGTTCACAATATTAACCATCACCTGAATATTTAAGAACCAATACAGCGAACCCCCACGATATCGCGGTTCACCCATCGTGGGTTCGGTGCATCGCGGATTTTCAAATTTTGATTCGTGGAATTTTTTGGCTTTCGCGGGACTCTGGAATATAGAATATAAAATATAATTTTTAAAAAAAATGTTAATTTAAACATTAAAAGAACATTTAACTCAGAATAAAACAGTATGCACTGTATTTCATCAGCGGATGAATACACAGTGGCGGTGTACGTCACTTCCGCTTGAGCTAGTAAACAGGAAGTGACCTCACCGGCACTAAGTACACATGTAGAATTTTACATGTTGTTAAAATGACGTATGTTTAAGAGTGTAGAAAGTGTTTCAGAGAATAGGACGCGTTAATAAGAGAGTGGGAATGGTTTATAAAGACTTAATATGTATTTTATATATATATATATATATAAAATAAATGTGACGGCGCTACTTCACAGATTTCACCTGTCGCGGGGGGGCTGGAACATAACCCCCACGATAAGTAGGCGTTCACTGTACCTGCGAAATTCACACACGACTATGAGATCAGGTCAACCTGGAATTTTTCCAACATCATGTAGAATCCATATCACGATGAATTGAGGCGGTTTTGAACCCACAAACCAGGCCCTACCCTTTATCATCATAGTGTCCCTAATAAAGTGATCGGTGAGTGTTTATTGTCATTTATTTAATATTGTCTGATATATTCCCCCATAATTGCAGGTGTTGAGTACCTGCAGTATGGCCTCTATGAGGGTGATGGTTTTGCCCGTGCCTGGGGGGCCAAAGAGCACGTAGGGAGTGGGGCGACATTCTCCGCTGAGAATGCGTTTGACTGCCTCCTTCTGAGCAGGGTTGAGATTACAGTTAAAGAACTTGCCTGGGTCTGGTATGGGCTTAGCCAATGTACACAAATCTGAGAGGAAAAGTAAAACCAGAAAACAATTATGCTCATCAATATACCGCCTTAACTTCAACCAACAGTGGCAAGTTTTTTGTACAAGAGGAAAATCATGACTAAAGTTTGTTCCATTACAATAATTTGTAATTACTTGGCTTTACTTACACACGTGGATTAAATAACTTGCTCGACTGTGGCCTACCTGTTTTCGTCTGTGTTGCCACAGAGACCATGTCCATAGTCAGGGAAGGTGGCTTCTCACTGTTCTCACAGGCTTTTTCTCTACCCTAAGAACACCATTTCATCATTAATCACCACAAGACCATATTTTAGGTGAGCACTATGATCATTTTCACCAAGAACAGACACAGGCATGCGAACAGTTGTGAATCCAGTACTGGTTGGAATTCTTTAAGAAATATTTCCACACACCTCTTCATCTTCCCAATCACCTACCCACAACGGGCTCTGCAGCTGCAAATACCTAGGGAAGAGCACTAAACCACAAGGAAGAGATGGGAAACACTTCAGCAAAAGATTTCTTCATTCAGAAACAGCTGCAAAATGATGCACGCAAGAACTGGTAACAGACTGTAAAAAGGGGAAGGGGGGAATTGCTTTCGAGCCTTTAACTCACTGTTCTCTCCTAAGTTTTTGGTCTGTTCCAGAGCGCAGTGGCATCTTTTCATAGTCAGTCTGAGTGTGAAGACAAAAAATCTCAGGAATAAAGGCAAGAAATTTACTACTCTCAAGGTTATTTAAAATACTTCAGACATGGAACTTTAGCAGCATTTTCAGCACTTATATACTTAAATCATTTATTGATTGAGGAGAGGTCCATGTTTTTTCTTAAATCACTACGCGACAGAAAACTGGTCTAGCATCACAACTCAATTCAGTTATGACTCAAAAGCTCCACTGCTGTTTTCCAAGTCAAGTTGGATAATCACCTGCTGTACATAAACTCCACGTCCAGCGGCTCCCCCAAGTACCTGTTCAGAAATTCTGCGATTACCCGCAAACTCACGTCCTCCTCATTGATCTGCAGGTGTCAAGCAGCAGTAAGCAAAACTACTTCATAAGTAGGGATAACAAGCTTTGTATAGGTTAAATTAAGCTCACACAACACCATCACTGTTTCATAATAAAAACTGAAGCCGAAATGAAGGTACAGCACCTCAATAACATAGCCGATATACTCCACAGCAAACCCTCCGCTGTATGGCTTCTTCAGAACAATTTTGTCTCCTGTTAGGGATCACGCACGCACGCACGCACACACACACACACCCCTTTAAAACCTAAATTCATAAAATATGCTACACGCAAAGGATCATGACAGAGTATGTGGAACTGAAAAAAAGCACACCAACTGACAGAGCTCTTCCTCACCTATAGAAAGATTGGGCCTTCCTTCACTCAATCCAGGCACCTCCAGGTGCAGGTACCCTGATCCCTTCGTTAGGATAGCACCACTAATGCTGAACTCTTTGAGCTCTTGTTCAGCCTTCAGCTCCTCCAGCCAAAGCAGGGCAGAGAAACGAGGCAACATGGAGGACCTACACAACGGCTACAGAGGAAACCAGGACACGCCATATAAGGATACAAGTTTTTCTGTACTGTACTACATTTAATTTAATGTCAATTTTTTATCTCCCCCTTTCTTTTGAAATAGGTAGTGATATAACTTTCAGGTGTTAAAAATTAACTCTGGAAAAACAATCTTGTCTCCTCTTTCTCGTCTCCTCACAGCAGAAGACTGTGACTGGCTAAGTGCCGAGTTCGACCATCTACATTTTGTGATTTGAGATGATGAGATTCGATTTATCTGGAATTTGTACTAAGGAGTTAAGATAAATAAAGAAAGAAAGAATTTTTTTTTTTTTAAATCAGCGTTTTTGAGATTAGAATTTTTGGGTTTTTGAATTTAGAGTTCTGGATTGTTTTTATCTGGACTTTTGACGTGTGTATCTAGGATTCTGCATTTTTTATATCTGTATTTTTGAGCGTCTTTTGGGAAATTAGGTAATCTTCCAAGTAAGATTCAGAGTTGTTGGGGGTTTTTTTAATCTGAAATCTCACTCCTAGCAGCTTATATTCAATCCAAATACTTGTGTCAGCTTCCAGGCCCAATATTTTTCAAGGTAATACATTTTACAACCTTAAAACCGAATACTTTATTCCAAGAATCCACACCCTGTAAATTCTCTCTTACCTCCCCAAGAGCTGGCTGAACTACCAGCACATCGTTGTTGGCCTCCACACAATCTCTCAGGGCCTGTGGCACTGGGTAGTTCCCCAGGAAAGTAGGTAGATGTCGTCTCGCAAATCTGAACACGAAAACATGCTAGAACAGGCATTCTCAAATACCCACCACAGTAATAAATCTCAGTTGGTGCCTGTGACTTAACCTGCCTCAATGATGAGCAATAGTCCTAAACAAATACATCAGGATTTTATCACTACAAATATGATTCATTAGGAAGACTCACCTTACTGGAGGTGCAGGAGCCAGAACAGTGACCACCTGAGCAGGGATCTGTGGTGGTGGTGGTGGGAGGAGGGATGCTGGATAGAAGGGAGCACTGGGCTTCAACAACAACTCCTCCACACTGCTCACACAAACCTCCAAGCGCCGCCCGATGGTAAACGAGGAGAAGTGTAGCAATAGCAGCTCTGTACAACGGCCCAGGCCCCTTCACAGAACACTTACAAAGTAAGTACAATGTTCACAAATGTAAACTTAATGTTTAATTAGCAAACAAACCTTTCAGCTTTTTCCAAAGTGTCATATCTTTCAAATCTGACAACAACTTTATAATGCACTTTGTATTTAAAAAAAAAATAAAAAATTCATATTAATAACATTTAGTACCATCATCATAAATGAACTTGTTTTTTTTTATTTGCATTAAATGCATGAATTCACAAACACACACACACACACACACACACACACACACACACACACACACACACACACACACTTTTTTTCTTTCTGAGATATACACAGTCACTCTGCAACAGCTGCCACCTTACAACAGGGATTTTTTTTTTTTTCAACAACCCGCTCAACAGTCCGAAAACACCTGTCAGAGGGCCCAGGTCGACCTGAGCGGGATGCTGTTGATTCCTGTCCTTTGCTTTCGACTTGTACAATCACTCTGTTGACTGTGAAAAGAGGAATTCCACGGTTTTGTGCAATCACACGCTGGCTAAGTCGACCCTCAGACTGACCCACAATATGCCCTCTTTGAAAATCAAACAACTCTTATTTCTGGTGTTCGCTGCATGGCTAGTTGCCATAAACTATTAACATACTGTAATCTGAAATGGAAAATAATCATATACAGTGTTACCTCAGTACTGGAACTCATTAGAACTCGAATTTCTTAAGAGTCGAACCAACCAGTTCTGAAACAAATGACCTAGAACTCTATCTGAATCTCAGAAGATGAACCGTGAACCTAAGATATCTTGTACGTGTCATGAATCGGCCCACGCGGAGCCCCCTTTTAACACGCCCGTTTTGGGTATCCACGATAACGGTGCAGGCCGGAGGACGCACGCCGCTTCAAGAACACTCCGCCGCAGCTCCACTGGCGCATGCACTAGGACTCACGCCATGCACGAGCGTGACATGGGATCCTACAGATGTTATGCATTTGGTAACTAAGGACACAGACTTTAAAGAAGCTCGCTCAGTCACACCAAGGTGCAAAGCTTTAGATTGCATTCCCCATGCTATTGCCAAGCCTTGATTATTGTCTGTTTATGCTCCCTGGTTTTGACCCTTTTTATATCCATTTGGTTTTTGTGATTATAACCTTAGCCCTTGATGTGTTGTTTGCCGTTCGGATATTCCCTGGAGTGTTTTGAACACAATCTTGCCTGCCGTTTGCCTGTACCTCTGCCGTGATGGCATGGATCTTACTTCGGTCTCCCATCTGCACAAGCGTCCGTGTACAGCCTACATTCCTGACAGTACGTGTGGGGAAATGAGTCACACGGCACGTCTCTCAGAGAATACAAAGGGTTACAGAGTAATAATAAAAATAAGTGTTTTGATAAATGTGCTTAGATGTGTTTAGTATATGCTCTTCTTGTTTTTTCCTGTTCATTTTATGTTTGAATGCTTAAAAAAAAAAAAAAAAAAAAAAAAAAAAAAAACACATATTTTGGTGTAATTTTTGGGGACCTGGAACCAATTCATTGGTTTTCCCTTATTTCTTATGGAGAAAATTCGATCAGAACTAGAACTTTTTAGGATTCGAACCCGAGCTCTGAACGGATTAAGTTCGAGTACTGAGGTAACACCGTATTAACAAGTTTGAAGCACCAGGTGGTGTCCGCATAGACAAAACGTAATGAGGGGTGTCTATTTACTTTTGAGATGTCCGTATATACAAGAATAAAGATGGAGATCTCTAAGATTCAGTTCATATTAAATTGAAAAATTTAAAAAGACTACATGGCAATGAACTCTGTATCTGATTAGTTACAGGTCTGTTTAACAGGACATTACTCCTCAAACCAAACAAAAAAAACTGAGTGTTGACTGGCTACCTAGTTGGAAAACTCCTTGAACAAAACGGTGCAATTCAGAATTTTCGGCATCATTGCAAACCTCGTTTGGCCATTACAACAGAAATGCAATCAAGGGATTAATAATCAGGCCGAGAAAGGAAAGGATTCAGCAACAGTTTTTCATGCAAATTGAAATTTCATTAATCCTTCAGAGAAACGTTAAGGAAATAATTATACGTCCACATTTAAGATTATTTTACACACAGCTTTATAAATGATCCCCTGCTCTGTTCTGGTATTTCTTTTCATTATGCATGAGACAACGTTTAATCAAGCTCCTTATTAATCTAGATATAATTAATACACCACCTTTGTCAGACCATCTAAAAATTCTTTCAGTTCACTGTATTTGGTATTTTAATATTTGCTGGGTCACAGCCAAATTTGGGCTTATGGTGATCTCCGGATTTCATACTGACTTTAAATAAAAAAAAAGATGAAAACCATCTGTATGTGAGCGAGCACATCAGCTCTACCTGGAAAGGCCCTTAAAGAAGCGTGCACACACAGATTCAGAATTACTGGCACCATGGGAGAAATTAGTTTTAAAAAGGCTTTGGTGGGGGGAAAAATCTTATTAAAAATACATTTTTAACAAATGCAATTAATAGCATGAACGGCCTGTCTTTCCACACCAAAGTCACCTCAAGACTTTGGTGCTAAAAAGGTTTATTTTTTCGTATTTCAGCACAGAGCCAAGCCCAGAACCCGTAACAAAAAAAAAATTATAAAAAAAAGTATTTCTCTTTTAATCATTCACTTACTTAGCCTGGCAGCCTACTGTGATGGACACCTTCTCTCCTGGTAATACTTTCAGATTTCTCTCCATTACTCGCAGACGAGGTGACTCCTCAGCGTTCTTCTCTGCATCATCTGCAACCTCATCATCAATATCTACCTCAATAACATTTTGCTGTCTTTCCCCATCTTCCTCAACAGCTGCAGAGGGAGAATTGGACAGCATATAGAGGCCATGCGCTACTATAAGGCCTCTGTCCGGGGACCGAATGAAGGGCATGCAGGGGTTGGCTGGGATTGTTTGTTGAAGCTTGGGTTTTGATGGAATGTCAACATTGGCATAACATGGCGTCGGTCGAAACGAAAACTGCTCCTCCGAGTCCCAGCCAGCGAATTCACAGCACTTCAGCTTGTGGGCCTCAGAACAAGTATTGCTGAACAGAAAACCAAGAACAATTTTTTTTTATTTTATAAAATGAGTCATTAGTTTTAATGACTAATACAAAGATCCTATTAGATACACATTATCTTTTTAAATACATCTGTAATCAGTTATATTTAAAAACGAAAACTAAGCCAAAAAAGATCATATAAACTGAAAGTTTTTCACCGAGTGTGCCAGGCAGAATGTGTCTCATATTATTAACTCACTGAATAAAGATTAGCAACTCTTTACTCTCCCCCAGAAATAAAGATCCGAACTGTGTCTCCTCACTGACCACCAGTCCACCCTTATTTTCCAGCAGCGTCTGGATTTCCGCCTCTGGCAAGACCGTCTCTGACCCATTCATGCTATGTGGCAATAAAGAGCAAGAAATCTTCAGCAGGAAAACATGAAGAAATTAAAGAACAATGAGTGAACATATGAAAGAAGGTCACTTGCCCGTGTTTATTAATGGGGGCCATACAGAGTGCTCTCCAGCAACACAAGGACTGATTGCTCTCCACCACCACAACACTCACTACGTCTCCCTGTGTGGGTTTGTATCCAGCAGGCAACAGCAGAGAATCCAAACTGAAAAACACACCGTCTCCCGCAACTCCACTACTGCCAAGCACATACGACACACACACCTGAGAGGCAGAGAGAAGGGACACAGTGTTAGTTTACATGACATTTACACATACATGTGTGTGTGGATATATATATATATATAAAGAAGAAAGAAAAGAGGAACAGGAACATTAGCTGTGTGTGTGTTTGGACTGACTTGGTCCATGCGCTGGTAGCGTAGTGGGGCAACAGTTCGAGCCTGACTGGTCCACTCTGTGGGGCAAATTAAGTATTCTGCCTGCACCCAGTCTCCTTTCATAGGCTCAAAACCTAAAACAAGGACGTCCGAACACATATTTCAATTGCCTGGAACCATATTTAACATCACTTCATATCTGATGTGATATTATTAAAAAACAATACTGAATTATTCTTGAAATAAGTGTTGATTCTTAACCTTCGCACAGGGCAGATCGAGGAAAATACGTAGTCTGGTTTATAAATCCACCATCTTTATCACATGACGTTACTGTTCCAATCAGAGATCGGATCTTGTTGGCATCAGTTTCAAGCGAGGCCCTGCCTTCATCCCATGCATCCATTTGCCTCTCTACCTACAGAAAGAATTTCACAGACATATATTCTATTATTATATTGGTCGATGGTATACTAGCATGGCTACATTTTCCAAAACTTGCTAAATGACACTTATAAACCATAACCATGAGGTGCATAAACCTCATCTCAGCATGCATGAGTCACAACTACGCTTTTATTTGTCATTCAAATTTTTCAATTAACTCTGAATGCCATTTTTTTTTTTGTCATTCAAAGTTAAATCAAGAATAATTGATAGGCAACATGTTTCATCATAAATAAAAAGAAAAAAGAAAAGGAAATTAAACTTATGAAATGCATGGCACCAACCCTTAGTGCCCGCCATCCTCCATGGGCTCCGTCTCGAACTGCCAGAGCATTAACCATGTCGCCCATGTGCAGAGGCACCCCTCCTAGCACCTCTCCGGCAGTGAAGTACACAGAATTGTCAATCATCCCGTAATTTTGACACAGCTGAGTCACTACACCGCCTCTCATCTGCTGCATCTCCTCCATACCTAAATATACCAAAAATATGAAGATAGAAAAAAAAAAGAAAAAAGCCAAGGATAGCATAGGAACCTTAAAGTATGAAATGCTAAAGCAATGCCTGTCAGAATTAAGGATGAGTTCAAAAACATGATTAATTATTTTTGGACATAGCAGGACTATTTAGTAAATAAGGAATGAACTGAATCCACGGTTTTGTCAATAACTACGCAAACACTGAACTAGTGTTAATAAAGTATCAGCATGTCAAGATCACAAAAACAAACAATACATGTTGAAGTCTTTCCAAACACCAAGATTTTCCCCTAACCATCATGATTAAAGTGTGGTCCAAATCATCATGTGAAGACATATACTGTATTAAAATGTTTCTGATTTGCCTCGGTTAAACTACCCAGAGCATAAAGCTGGCTTTATACTGTAGGATTTTTGGCGTGATTTAGCAGTTACAGGGAAAAGTCACACCCTGTAAAACAATTATTTGGTTCAAACCGATTTAGTAGCATTGTAACAAAGACAGCAAAGTCCTGGTAGTATGAGAATGCTTTTTTTTAATTTAAATTAAAATTTGATTAAAATCTGTCACGGAGAACATGTTTCCACATAGTCTGTTTCCGCCGAGATTTTATTGGGATCGTCTTATTCAGTTTGATGAGTAACAGTGTTCAAGGACACAGTGTAAAAGTGTAAAGTTCTCTTTCATCAGACTTATCATCGCTATTATATAGTGCTTGTCATTTTAACTTGTGTATACATTATATATA
>JAQLOM010000012.1:13862518-13877980 GCA_030068315.1 Chrysichthys thysi | reverse complement strand
TATTTTATATTCCAGAGTCCCGCGAAAGCCAAAAAATTCCGCGAATCAAAATTTGAAAATCTGCGATGCACTGAACCCGCGATAGGTGAACCGCGATATTGCAGGGGTTCACTGTACTTGGAAATATGCTTCTGGCACCAAACAGAAACTTTTCACTCTAGTACATATTTTCGGGGAGAAAAGGATAAGGGAGAAGCATTCAGTTAGTTGCAATCACCTGAATCCTACATAATAGACCTTTAACCACACACCTCAAAAGTAATTTTGTGTCTGGGTTTGAAGTGAAACAGGTGGTGCTCATAGATGATTGAAATTCATATTGTCCTAAGTGACATCAACTAACTAACATACTGCATCACAGTTTTTCTGGAAGTGTTATGGTCTTCACGTTGTGATACTTCTGAGAAACATTATCCTTTCTTTTATTCTTGACAATAGGGCTGCAAGACGGAAAGAGTATATATTATCCTTATCTCGCTACACATTCCCATTGTGAAATGTCCTGCACTGTTTTAAAACAAATTGTTAAAACCATGAGTTAAGCTGTCTATGAAGTCCACATTGGACTGGTGTTTTGAAGTTTGCGTAGACCTCTTCTCTATGAAACCAAACATTAATTTACAGCAGGCAGAATGGCATTGAGAAATCCTAAAAGCTGACAATGACCTCTCTTAACACCCGGCTTCATTAAATTTAACTGCTTTCTAAGCATCTTTGTCCCTGTTCATGTATTATCATTGAGCTCAGGTGATCACACAGCACTAAATATGAGGCACGGATGAGGTCAAATGTGTCTTGACAGCCGATCACTCATACCACGGTCAGAAGTGACAAATGATGCCATGTTACATTTGTAGAAGTTCCATGGTTTTCACACTACTACTTTTAAACTTCCATGATGTTGATCCGTGTAACAGGTTGGGGTTTTTTTTTGTCTGTATTTGAGCTTTAATATGAATCAGATCTCTGATAAAGGGGTCGGCTCACGTTTCCCAGAACCCTCTGCACTAAGGAGCAAGTCGCCATTTCTGATGCCATCGATATTTCACCGTTACGTTACATTTGAAAAACAATCCGCAACAGTGGGACGATATCCTGGACCATAGGTCATAAAGTGTAATGTATAATTGAAGATACTTTGTCATAATAATGAATGTTTATTCTTTCGAGCGATCCATTCTGTTTTTCTTTGGTCTCTGTTGTGTTGGACCAGAACCAGCCTTGGAAGAAAGAAAATTCAAGGATATTTATCATGGACTGAGAGGCTGATGTTCAAGAAAGAAGCCCTGAATCCAAAAGCTTGACTGAAATTTGACCAAATGGACAAAGAAAAAGCCTTCTGGAGGAAAGATTTATGGTCAGATGAGACAAAAATTGAGCTGTTTGCCCACATCGACCAGAGGTACAGAGGAACACTCTCAACAGTTAAGCATGGTGGTGGTAGCATCATGCTCTGGGGCTGTTTTGCTGCCAGTGGAACTGATGTGTCGCACAAAGTGGATGGAATAATGAAATTCTTCAGTAGAACCTCAAACCATCAGCTAGACGTTTGAAACTTGGATATAATTGGATGTTCCAACAGGACAGTGAGCCTAAACATACATCAAGGCCAATTCTGGAATGGATAGCGCAGGCTAACATTAAGCTTAAAAAAGTCTATCCTAGGAACCACTCAAATTTAATTGAAGTCCACCAATTTTGCCAAGAAGAGTGGTCAAATATTCAACCGGAATTCTCCCGGAAACTTGTTTGATTGCTACCAAAAGTGTCTGGTCAAGATAAAACTCGCTAAGGGACATGTAACCAGATCTTGGGTGTGCTGTATGTTTATATTTGACCCTGGGTTGATTTCAGACAACCCAAAAACCTGTGCACCAAATCCTTGGGGTCTTTAATAGAAAAGATGCATGTTGTACAATCATTCTTACACAGAAAAAGAACAGTTGAAAGAAATCATTGAAAGCTTAATATTGCCATGACCATGTCCATTCAGGTCCATGAGGAGTGTATGTAAACTTCTGACCGCAATCGAATATATTGTGCTATAATACAGCTGTAAAGCCACTGACCATGCTAGATGCTCAGAAGTCATGCAGGTATGTCTTCAGACATGAGTTTGAGACTCCTCTACGTTGGACATTTTCTATAAAATTTGTATAACACAACCTTTATAGACTAACTAACTGCACTCTTTTTTTGATTTGTTGAAAGCACAAGTTGAGCAAATGATGCACAACCTAGTGAAAGTGTGAGGATAGTTTTATTGACCACTATAATTTGATTTGACCGATTTAATTAGGAAATGCCATCTGTTGGTATAGACTAGGAATTTTAGGAATGGTTTTGAAGTGACCGTGAGTTGGTTTTGGCAACCCTGCATATATACGGTACTTAATATGCCATCATGAGTGGTCTGAGTAAACGTACACGTGAAAATACTATTCGTGATGAATACCTTAAAGGATCTTTATACCTTAGTCTTGAGATCTTGTGTCTGAACCTTTGAATCGGTCATAGTTTTGGTGTGATGTGCGGCATATCTCGAACACTCTTGAATTGGCTCTTGTTCAAGCCTTTTGACACGATGCCTACCTGACTTCCTGTTTCAAAAGGAAATCAACCTATAGAATCAAATCACCGTATACATGTTTGCAATATTTTACAGTGTTACAAGGATAAACATGCGTATCAGTATCGTGTAGTGCCTCTTTACTACCCTTGATGTGTTCATAGGAACAAGCAGCAATGAAAAAGTACAATAAGAGAAATTAAAGCGACGGTAGGTGAAATTTTGTAGAAACTAGCAAGAGGAAGCGAGATTTTGAAAGCATGCCACTGAAAAATACTACCCTTTCCCTTCAGCCCTCCCTCCAAAGCCACTTCTCCAAAACACATGAATGTACACTGCCTGACTAGTGCTGGAGGACGAGTCCACGAGAGAAGGCATTGGGAGAGAAGTGTATCGAACCACGGTCATGTCCAACTACCTTATATCTCGGTCACGTGGAAGAAGAACACCTAATATTATCTTAATGAATGGAAACAAAGAACATGGCTATTATTGCTGTGGACTCGCTTTATTGCTAGCTTTAGCAATATGTCTTCCTAGCCTTACGGAAGATTCGCGTCACGTGTATCAGGCAGGTAGGCCATCCAGTCATTTCATTCGGACACGATGAAACGTTTGGGTGGGCTTTTTACAGCCCTGCGACTGCCATTTTTTTCTTTTTATCTTCAGAGCACTTGATTTATTCATTGGTGTCGGGATGTGAAGAGAATTTCAAGAACTATAAAACAAAATCCTTCTGAAATGAATTGCCTACCCTAGCTTTAAATATAATTCATACAAGATTAGATTATCTACTGATTTTGCAGCATTTACATATATATTTGCATATTTCATCATGTGTGCAGGATACAGAAACCTTAGCAAGCAGTAATAGCACGAGCTGTGACTAAGTGTTGGACGTGTGCAGTGGTGATTACCAGCAGTGGCAGTATAATTTTAGTGCTTAAAGGATTTGGGCAGTCTGTTCTTGAGGAAGGTTACAGTGTCGGGTACAAGGGGTTTTGTGTTGGTTTGTCTGGTTCCTCACCTCACCTACGAGGTACTGTATCATCACAACTCAGTACTAATAGTCGGGTTGTTGTTTTGTTTGTTTTTTTAACTACAAAAGGGAAGTCCATGTGACGTATAGGTAAACAAAGCAAACATTTTGCCTGTCAAGTGCCTGCTGAATCCGTTCCCTCAGATGGCTTACCATTGAAATGACCTGAAGTCCAGCGTGATTGGAGCCCTAGCTGAACCTTTTAAAGCTTTGAATAATACATGATCTCTCTCAGATTGAGTGTCTGTGTCTTGTATGATGTGCGAGCTGGGTGGTGGTGCTCCACATGACCGCCTCATGGCAGGGTTGATTTACCAGTTTTGATCAATGGCAATGCAAAGAGCTGTGTATTGGCTGCTCACCAAGCTGTGTGTCTGTGCTGCAGCTATGCTTAGAAAACCAAGCCGCATCAGGATCTCCACTCAGTCTGGGTTAGTCCAGTCTGACAGTGGAGCGTCTCAACGTCTCAGCTCGGGCATTAGACGTTTCTCACCCCACCTTAGTGACAGCTCGTGTCTCATCTCATGACTCAAACGCGTCTGTAGGGTCTAAGCCGAAAATGTTTTAATAAATAATAAACTGGTTGTCTTATTCAACCTGTTGAAGGGTTGTACCGACAGATTACTCAGCAGAAATTCATTAGCTAGCCCACGGGGTAAGTATGAAAGCTCCCATGTGCTGCGCAGTCTCACCTTTTGGTTGCTTGTAAAACTAATTAACTAGACTAAAAATGATCAGTAGCATAATGAAATGGCGTACACTGAGCTTGTGAAGTGCATTGATACTGATTAAGGGAAACAAACAAGTTATTTGTTATTCATTCTCTTCTAACAAAGATTTTAATGTAGAAATTCATGTGTTGTGTTGTGTTTTTTTTTGTTTTGTTTTTTAAATAAAAGAAAAAACCCAAGTCCTTATGCAATTAAGCAAGGCTCCTGCTTAGTTTCATTAGTATTTCTACATACCTCATGCTGAAAAGATGCTGTGTCATCTGTGCCTTGTTAAAACCGTTCTACTATCTATCATACAGCATATAGTCTGGACAATGTGTGTAGTGCAGCAGGTGGCTGGAACCAGGAGTTGTCCAGGCTAGTGATTTGTCCACATGTAGGAAATAACAAAATAGTGTAATTTGGCTCATTTTCTATCACGTAAGGCACAAAGACTTGCACTAGCAGACTAGCATGCAGCTCGGGCCATTATCTGTCACTGAAATGGAGAATATTAGGAAATGACTTTGTCCCTGTATGATAAAAAAAAAAAAAAAAAAAAAAATCTTCAGCTTTGAATTATTCACAGAGAGCTTAATGTAGCGCACACGTTGGACACGTGATTAAATATTTAAAAGGTATGAAATATGCATGTTCAACATGTTGAAGTGACACTACAGCCAAAATTTTAAAAATGTAGCCAATAAGGCATCTGTTTGGACCATGAGAACGCCTCTCCTGATGTTGCAGCAAGTTCTGAAATATCTACAACCACTCTGGGGGTGAATATTTTATGAAGTGGGCTACCTGGGTTTTTTTTTTCTATTCTAAGTAATGCAAAAAAATATCCAGGCTATATTGTTGTTTTCAGATTAGCAGTACAGAAATAACTCCTGAGATCCAGAGATCTTATTTGTACAAGGACGAAGATTTGCAGCAGAAAGAAGAGGATGATATGTCAAGGATAGAACATGTGCAAGCCTCATTAGACCTAAAAACTATATTCAGGCGTGCCAAGTAAATAAAATGCACTACTTTTTGTGTGGAATATAGATTAGATGGAAGTTTCTTTAGATACTTTTAGATCTCTCACTTAGTCCTCGGATCTTGTGAACTTGTAGACATATAATTTTTCTCCTTTTCTAAAGCATTTGCCTTTGTCTGAGAAAAAGTGTGTACCAGTACCTTTTGGTTTTTCTCTCCTTCATATTTACCACTTCCTGATTCAGTGCAATCTTCTACTGATTTGTTATCTCAGATTAAAAAAAGAAAACTGGGGAGGAGGGATATACCATGAATTTAGCCTAAGCTACAAAGAGATGAAATGGTGAGATATAGATTAGAATACTGCAAACATGTAAAATGAGCGGGTTTCTCTAGTTTTAAATCATAACGCTTAAATTAAATAAAGTAAATGGAGTTAATGTATATTATTTCAGTTGTTATCCAGGGATACACGAAACGCAGAGTGAATTTATTTTTGCCACATTTGCCATAAAATAAATATCTCATGTTTATATTTAGACTTGTGCTGCTGCTGGAATAAGTTGAAATTTTGATTTGTCCAGTTTCCTTCCATTTTAAAGTTCACACTTGGAGACATGCTACATTGATCGGTCAGAGCCTGATCCTTGAGAAATCATGATCAGGTGTTTAAGGGAATATAATTTATGCTCCCTAAGACGCATCCTGTGTTAATATTCTCCCAAGCAGGGCGTTGTGGAAACTCAGTCTGGGTGTATGTTTCCATAAAGCAGGTTATATGACACTACCTTACAGAGGAAATTTTAACACGGCAGACAGTACAGCTTTAGCGCCGATACTGTATTCATAATACCTATTCATTAGCAGTTAACATCTGTGACACTGACTAATGCTTTACTGAACTCTTTGTCATAAAAACCTAAGAAAATGCTTAAGCTGTTCATTGTTTATGGATGCTACAGAAATTCAAACCAGCTCTATTATCTTTTTGTTATTGGGTACACTCTATGAAATAAGACTACCAAACTGTACTGCTTTATGTTGCTGGGGTGGTACCTTTTAGGTGGCCTATAGGATTTACTTTTACACAGGAAGACACATTTATAAAAACAAAAAATAAAAGCTTAAAAAAAAGTACATCAGTGGTCTTTAAGGTCTAAGTATGCATCTCGAATTAATTTCAAATATAAACTATATTCCCAATTCCAAGTGAAAGATAAATAATGAAGGTGCTAAAGATGCCTAGCTGATGCTGTAACCACAGCCACAAGGAAAGCTGTGGCTCTTTTTTTTCTGGAGTGTGTATGTATGTATATATCAAAAGTATGTGGACACCCACATGTGGTTCTTCCTTAAATGGTTGTCAAGTTGGGAGCACACAGTTGTATAAAACATCTTTCTATGCTGTTGCAGTAGGATTTCCTTCACTGGCACTAAGGGGCCAAAGCGAAGTCCATGTAGACATGGTTTTCCAAGGTTGGAGTAGAAGAACTCGAATGTCTTTCAAAGACCCAACTGAACACCTTTTGGGATGAGCTACAGAGTCGACTGCACCCCAGACGTCCTCACCCAACATCAGTGCCTGACCTCACTAATGCCCTTATGACTGAAACAAATTCTAGTGGAAAGCCTTCCTGGAAGTGCGGAGGTTGCTATAACCTATAAGTAGGTGTGATGGTCCAGTGTCCACAGCTGTTTGGCCATAAAGTGGATTGTACTTGCATCATTTGAAAACAAATATAAGCAAAGTACGTGTATTTGATTACTTGAATTGTTCCTATGGAGATTATTACCTTATGCCTTAGCCTACAGTTAACACTATTTAGCACAATTGTAGTGCACATTCCCATGAAGACCCTGAAGAGCTAAGTTTGAATTGGGTAGCCTTCAGCCGTTAGTTATTTCAAATAGGAAATATTTACAGTATTTGAAATGTTTAAATGATGTCACTGATGTCAATGAGTTAGACATCAGCAAAGAATATTACTGTCTAATATACCAGTTTTTAAAAAAGCGTAAGGAAGTGTTTAGGAGCAGGTTATGATTTTTTTTTTTTACCCCTTTTTAAACCAATTCAAGAGACACCTGAAAGCTACACTTTTCTGCTTTTTCATTTAAACTAGCTGTCAGACTGAACATGAACAAAATTCGACTGATGGGGGGAAAAACAGTCCACTGAAGGTTAATATTGAAGGATGTTGATGTGAAATACGATCATGGCTATTTTTGCTTCTTGTTAGCTTTATCTAGATGAACTTTGAGCTTTGAATTTGCAAACCTCAGTCTTGTGAGGCAATCGAAAACAAAAATGGCACCGTGGGCTCTTTATGAGGTAAAATATGGAGGAGCAGCTTATTTATAAATAATGGCAAAATACCATCTCTGAAAGCGATCACACCAAAAACAAAATCCTTGGTTTTTGGGTGATCCATTCATACATATGAGATGGTTGTTCGTGCAGCATCTTGAGAGTGTTGGATCTGTGTGGAATTATCATTGTAACCAGCAGATGAACTTTTGGAATTGATCTAAAGAAGGTCAGGCTCACTAAAAGATCTGAACAAATTTTTCTTCAAAAGATTTCTTCCTGCTTGATGTATATTTCAGGCATATTTATCAGTAACAAGAAGGGCTAGACTTGGTGGTGGTGGAGGTGTCCCCCACTGACTCCATGATCAAACTCCCGAGAACCAGCATATTGTTGTTCCATGCAACGTGATGGTATCATGTTACCCTACGTGGCAACAAAACACAATGGTGGTGCATTCAGCTGTTTTTGGTGCTGACAAAATAACATTAGCCTGTGACTGTTGAATTGTTTTTAGTCCTTGGTTAGCATTAGACTTCATTAGGAACACTATTAATAATATTGGGGAGGGATTTCTCACAGCAGCCTCAATTCTTTGCGTGGATTGCACAAGATGTTGGAAAAATTCCTTTGAGATTCTGGTTCATGTTGACATGATTGCATCAATTCCTGCAGATTTTTCAAGTGCACTTCCATGCTCCGAATCTCCTGTACTACCACATCCCAAAGAAGTTCTGTTCTGTGACTGGGAAGGCCAGTGACGAGCACTGAACTCATTTGTCATGTTCATGAAACCAGTTCGAGATGACTTTTGCTTTGTGACATGGTGCTGTATTATGCTGGAAGTAATCATTGGAAAATTGTGGCTATGAAGGGATGCACATGGCCAACAACAATACTCATATAGGCTGTAGCATTCAAGCAATGATTGATTGGTAGTAAGGGGCCCAGAGTGTGAAGGCAACATTCCCCACACCATTCCATCACCTCCACCTGCCTGAACTGTTGACACAAGGCAGGTTTGGGTCCTGGATTCATGCTGTTGACACCAGATTCTGACCCTGCCATCTGTGCGCCTCAGCAGAATTCGAGATTCATCAGACCAGTCTTCACCCGTCCAGTTTTTGGTGAAACTGTGCCCACCGCAGCCTAGGGTTTTCTGTTCTTAGCTGACAAAAGTGGAATCCAACATGGTTTTCATCTATTGTAGCCCATCCACGTCAAGGTTTGATGTGTTGTGCATTCTGAGATGCTTTTCTACTCACCACAATTCTACAGAGTGGAGAAGTTAAATGGGCTTCTTTAGATTTTGGTGGGGGGGGGATGGAACCCTTAAAGTCCTAATACGTCTACCGAAGTAACCCTGAGCTCTTGGTTCTTTCTGTCTAAAAGGGCCTTGCTGTATTTGTTAAATGATCAATATATTAAATATGATGAATTCTTTTTTTTCCTCTTGTCAGGGGCTCACTAATCGTTCCAGGCTTAAACGACCGCTTAAGATTCTTATGAACTGTTTAATGTGTAAAATCATACTGTGCAAGGTGTCACAATTTTTAGGATCATGTGCATGCCATGAATTATTGTCTATGGTAGTCAATTCCAAGTACATAGCAGTAAAGTTGAATAACCAAAATTCGAATGTAGATAATTTCATGCTTCTCGATACCAAAACGGTATCTTTTTTTTTTATTTTATTTTTTTTTCAAAATCTGAAGACCCAACCATTAGATTAATAGCACTTCATAATTTAAAACTAACAAGCTACTACATAATTTCAACATGGTTGCATCAAGTGTTTTGAAATAGACTAGTTACTGCACTCATTGTTACAGCCTAATCCTATAGTATAGTAAAGCTAAAAATAGTGTCCTATAAGTAGGCAATGAAAGACGCAGGGAGATGTGATGGCAATCACAAAGAAGTGCATACCATCTCATGAGCTTCATGAGTCACTGCACAGGAAAACATTTAGCCACATCCCTGACAAAAAAAAATATTAACTCTCAGTAAAAACGCTCCCATGGTTTCAGAAGTTCCCCAGCTCCCCTGTATGACCCACCAAGTCTTTGTAGAGGTCATGATGCTCATCAGCTAGATGCTTAATCAAGTTGCTCTTGATGACTGTTTTGTCGTGAAGGGATTTTTTTTAAACACCATTTGCATATTGGTTTTGTTGAGTCTGAGGCTATTCATGATTAAGGTTGATCAAAAAAATATTCCCAAACACCTTCTTTTAGGTTGTATGTAGCTTAAAGGCAGACTCAGACATCTGATTAGTGTTGGCCTATTGGAATATTTGTGCATAACTGAAGGTATTGAACATTTAGTTCATTGACCCGTTGAACAATATTCTGAAAAGGTTTCAAACTTTCAAGTCCTTTGTGCAGCACTAATAGGATGTGGGTCACACTGAAATACATACAGGAAGCTCACACACAGGAAGAGTTACCACTCTCAAGGTAAGATTAAATGAACCATTTCTGTTCAGGGGTTTTTTTCGTTTGTTTTATTTTCACTTTATTTATTTTTTTTGTTTTTGCTTGGTACTAACCTGAAATATAATTGCTTTTTGGGAAAGCCTTGAGTTCTGATGCTCGTTCTTGATACCAGTGACTAAAGACTGATGTTCATTACTTATAGTATGACAATAAATTTTGTGACTACCTTTTGTTTGCGTGTTTTTTGTGCCCAGGTCATTTATCATGCAGTGAGAGGGGCTGACGTGTGGTTCCTGATCCTGCCATCCCATGCCCACGGTGCCAGACTGAGGTGCTGGTCTCTCAGGGGCCTCTCTTGCTCCCTCGGTGCCCAGAGCCATGGAGCACACGCGGGAGAAGGAGAGCGAGCGGCCGGCGCGGAATGCCAAGACCGCTCCGAGCCGCAGCACACACTCTCGCCCGTCCGGTTCTGGCTCGTCTGGTGTGCTGATGGTCGGCCCAAACTTCCGCGTGGGGAAGAAGATCGGGTGTGGAAACTTCGGGGAGCTGAAACTTGGTACGCTTTATCTCTGTGCCAGACTAGTACGACTAGCTCAACAACTCATTACCCAAGAAAGCCTGATAGCTTTCTGATAGCAGGGAGTAGGTCTATAATTTGTGGTGTTGCAATACCCGTATTTGACACATAATGCATCAAGTCAGTGGCCTAGTGAGAATATCCTGATGTGGTTTTGGGCAATATATTGGGTTTGAGATTGTACAGGATGTGTTTGTGCATGTCTATTTTGATTTGCAGAGATTTATTGAAGGTGTGATGTAGTTTTTCTAACCCTGTATTGTATTCTCATCAAGCTGAAAGATTGTGCTCAAATAAATTTATCAACTACAAATTCCCTGCCCTTGGTAGCTCAGTCTGGTTCTTCTTGAATTCATGTGGGTTTTGGAGCTGGAACGATTAACGACATTTTGCAGTGTTGTCAGTGGAATGGGTCAGATGTGGCTTTCTAAAGAATGTAGAAATTGTTTTACATTTCTTTTAATGTCTGGGATTTTTCCCCACAATGCACCACTCACACGACATGTTCATTTCTCTACGTTAATTACCAAGTCATGGGAAATGCATTTAAAACGCATTTGAAATATGCATTTTCATTTTTTTTATATTATAGTATAGAAGCCATGTACTGAATGTGTTTCGTTTTGTCAGACGGACATCTGATTAAACTTCTTAGCAAATGGCCATGAAAACCAAAAACGTACAGAGCATGAGGTACCAGGGACCTTGGTGTCGTCTTCTTGGTGTAGAATAGATTATCTTGCTGTAATAAGACATACCGCAGAGCTGTGCAACAGGTGGCCTGTGGGCTGCATGCAGCAAATTAATATAACGAGGAAGAAAGACATCATCAAACAAGGAACAACTCTTGTATGTAATTCATGGCGAATCTTTTTTGTAGGGCTCCACAACGTGTCGTGAGCGAGCGACTTGGTTTCAGAGACGAGGTCTAGACAAGTAAAAACTTGCACATTACAGAATGTCATGTTTAGTGAACTCTTCCCTTTGCTCAGTTTTTATTTTTGTTCTGTCACGTTACAGTATGTATGTAATTGATGGAAATGTTTAACACAGCCTTATCCGATCCCCAGCTGCAGACAGACATGCAGAGTTTTTTTCACTCAAGCGGAGTGAAGTAGCATGGTGAATTTGACGAAAGCTTATGCTCAAAATTGAACCCTTCACAATGTAATACAGTTGAGTTCATCTTGATATGAACTTTTTCCAGACAAACGGTTGGTTTAATATAAGACTGGGTTTAGTTAAACATTTTATGCCAGGTCTAATAAGTGTTAAAAGCCTAACCTCATAAAATATGACGGTTATTTCTATTTTGTTCCAGGTAAGAACCTTTACACCAATGAGTATGTCGCAATAAAACTGGTAAGTGGCCAAGAGTTTGCTCTATTTTACAAAGCTGAAGACAAGTGCTTGCGTATTGGTGGCATTTTTTTAATGATCAGGGTTCAAAGTTGGCTGTGCGGGAAAGGTTTTGAGGCTCGTGAATAATTATTTTGATCTGATTATCCCATTGTTCAGTTCATGTTGCTTATAATATTTTTCATCAAGGCCCAATTTTGTGAAGAGAAAAAGAAAGAAATTAAAAATAGGGCTGACTCACCTTTCCCAGAATTTCCTGCCAAGTAGCAGATCACCATTTTGGCGCAACAACCCCCAACAACCTGCAACAGTTTGGTGACATGCTAGGCCATAGGTTTTAAATTGTAACCTAAAAAAATTGAAGCTATTTTGCCAAGGTATCTATATTTTAATTTCCTTCAAATGAGCCGTTCGGTTTTAGTACGGTTATTCAGTTGTACTGGACGGAACCTGCTTTAGCCATGAGGGAAAGAAAAGATAAGCTATATTTTGTTCAGAGCTTCCACATATGACGGATGGATGAAGATAATGGGTTCCGAAGGAATCGCTAACAGTAGATTTGTGAGATTTTGTGGCACAGAGACCAAGCAGGTAGCGGTCACATGCCTTTTTTTTTTTTTTTTTTTTTTTTTTTTTAAACTAAAACAGTTGGATTCTGGGACGGGGCCTCCATCCCCTTTAATATTTAAATATATACAGTATATATTCAAATATTTACATTTTGAACATTTTTATTAATGTAATGAATATAATTATATAATTATATAATTGTGTAATATGAAGTCCCTCCAAATGAAATGAGTGTACTGTGGAAAGAATAGTAGTGCTGCTGTTATAACGGGGTATTTTAATCTTGCATGTAAAACTATGAGGTCACCAAAGTCTAATCTTTCTCCTGCTTTTTATCCTTTTTGTACAGGAACCTGTGAAGTCGAGGGCACCGCAGCTGCATCTGGAGTACCGGTTCTATAAAACCCTGGGCAGCACAGGTGATCTGTCTCTCTCTCTCTCTCTCTCTCTCTCTCTCTCTCTCTCTCTCTCTCACTCACGCACACACACACACACACACATGCACGCATGCCCTTCCTTTCCATTTCACCTAAAGCATCACACAAACATAAATTGTCTAATCTCAGTCTCTCTTTCTGCATGCTTATTTTTTCTATTTCCATTGCACATGTTGACTTTAATTTCTTTGTATTAAGACATATTAAGTAATTAGCTACACCAGTCGCGTAACCTGTTTTTGGTGTAACATCATAGTGACATGGAGAGCGCTGCTTCATGATTGAAGTTTGCACAAAAGCTATTGCACTCTTCAACAAATTGAGTCATTTTAGGTAGGAGGGTTGTATAAAGAAACCGACAAGCAAAAAAAAAACAACGAAGCACTTTTTTCCCCTCTTGCTCTATATTTCTCTCCCACTTTTTGCTTTTGTGTGCACGTACACACACACGCGCGCGCACACACTCACGCGTGCGCACATACACACTTTATTCTTGCAAGCGCAGGTGCCAACAGCAGCCCTCTGCCTGTAGTGTTGATGAGACACATGCTCATTGTGCTGATATGGAGTGCTCGTGTTAATGGGAGAATGTGTACAATGTGCAAATGTGAATACAGAGAGCCTCATCTTGTTTATTATCAGGCTCGTGTCCTGGCTGTCTGTAGTAGTAAAACTGCTAACGTTGGCCGTGTTGTGTATACGTTAGCTGGAACCTAGCGGTTAGCTTCGAGTGGTGCCACATTTAGGTCAACAGAAGAAGATTGCATCTGAGAGTGCTGCAGTTATGCCGTGCACAGGAAGTTTAGTTTGCTGTCGTGGCTTTGCTGTGAAGTGCAAGTTGTTTGTAACACCAGTATGCTCTCATGCTTTCATTATTGCTGAAGACTGCAGGTAGGTTTAGGTTGCGGAAGTTCAGTTCCCAAACCTCGATTCCACCAAATTACACAATCTTTAACAAAAATCCAGCAGAGAACGCTGATAGTTGGGGGGGGGGACCGTTCAAAAATATTTAAGTAAAGCCTGCCACTTTAATAGGAACACCTATACACCTGCTCATGCATGTAATTATATAATCAGCCATTCATGAAGCAGTATCACACCCGAATGGAGAAACCACTGGTCTGATATTTTCACACGCAAGTCACTAATGGTTTTAGACAGAATGGAGTGAAAAAAAAAATATCTAGGGAGCATCAGTTCTGTGGGCCTAAATGCCTTGTTGATGAGAGCGTCGAATGGATAGCCTGGTTTGAGCTGGATAGGAAGGCTGCAGTAAATAAAAAAACAAAAACACAAAAAAACACTTTTTACAACAGTGGTGAACAGAAAAGCATCTCCGTGTACACAGCATGACTAATGAGAGCAGATGATCACATTGGGTTTCATTCCTGTCAGCCAAGAACCTTAATCTGAGGATTTTTATTTATTAACTGCCCAGCTAACAATGTTTGGTTACCAGAATGTTCCCAAGAACGTTTCTATTTTGTTAAAGGAACATTCCGCAAAGGTTTGTTTGGTTGTCCTGTGTCTCGCTAGGAAGGTTTATGTTTTTGGTTGCACGTTTGGTTTATGGAACATTCTCCTACCATTGCTCTAATGTTTGTAACATGGGAACCGTTGGAGAACGTTTCTGTTTGGTCGTATTCATTTTCCCAGAACAATACCTTGGAGAGAACTTTCTCTAAACGTTGGCAGAAGGTTTTTGTAAAACTAACCGTAAGAGGATCAAAAGCTAACTTTAGTTGAACGTTCTGTGTTTGCTGGGTAAAGATCTGTATCGGCTTGAATTTATGCATTTCACTGCTGTTTCACGGCTGATTTAGATAATAACATACGTGAGCGGGTATAGAAGTGGATGGTGAGTGTATAAATTGTATTTATTTCTTATTATCATCAGGTTGTGATTATATAGTTTATTTACCACGCAGGCAAATCAGAGTTTCAGAGCGCAAAAGTGTCACTTTATGTGATTTGTTAAATTAGGACACGTAGAGTATAGATTTAAGCACACACTGTGTATATGATGGAGCCAACGTCCTGTAATATATTACCATAATGACACATTTGAGATCTTTGTTAGGTTTGTCTTCTTTGTTAATTTATCTTGAATGCTACTGTGTTGCACTGAATGACAAGTAATGATCTTGATAACCTCACTGATTTTGTCCTCCTCCTCATCATCACCAGTCCAAGCCAAACACATGTTACCCTCTGTGTGCACAAGTCACCATTTCTAGTGAAGACACCACAGGTAGCACGCAAGTAGCTTTCTTTCATTTGCAAGATAAACAAATTAACTAGTTTCTCTTCTTTTGTCTCATGGCAAACACATCTATGACTTTAGTTGACATTACTGACTGGTACGATAAATTGTTTTTCCAAAGTGCTGAAACTTAAGAATGATTCTCTAGAGTTTATATTTATATATATATATATATATATATATATATATATATATATATATATATATA
>JAQLOM010000012.1:13831369-13843194 GCA_030068315.1 Chrysichthys thysi | reverse complement strand
TGTTGCGTCCTTGCAGGTATGTGACCCATCTGATGAAGCGTATCCAGAGAGGGCCAGTCAGAGGCATCTCCATCAAGCTGCAGGAGGAGGAACGTGAGAGGAGGGACAACTATGTCCCAGAGGTATGTTTTAGCCCTGCTAGAGCATTTATATGCCGTGTTTACATCTGGGCATTTCAAGTGTCTTGTACCTGGAACTTGTACTGATAAAGATTGATAAAGGAAATCAGATGCTTTTCCTCTTGGGATCAGATGCATCCCTGATGATGCAACCTGAAACACAGATGCTGCTTCATGTCTCATTACAGCAAAACACAGATTTCAGGGTTGTGATTATTTTTTTATGAATACGATCATTGCAGCATTAAGAATAAAAAAAAGTATTATTTATTTGTATGTATATATATATAGGTCCTCATAACAACCTGTTCAAGGTCATGGTTTGTTGTTTATCAGGTCGTCCAGGAGCTTTAGGCTTCAGGGTTGCACCAGTGATTATAGTGCGAAAGTGGCGGTTGCAGCAGAGATGTGCTCAAGCAATGAGGCAGTTGACTGGTTTAAAAACAAACAGTTGAAGCATGTGTAATTCTCAGCGTGGCAGTTATGTTTCAGCGGATCCTGTCGTTCAGTTAAGAGTCAAATCAAATTCATGCTCATCATATTCTCACATTGACTCAAGTGCAGGTTTCAGCTGTCTCATGCTTGGCTTGGTTTTTACTGTGATCCCTTCAGAGCTATCCATCAAGTCCAATTGTGTAAATGCGGTTTTTGAGGATTAGCAGAGCAGCGTTTGTGAAAGCCAGATAGGCTGCACACTGGCTGAGGCTGCCCACTGTATGCAGTGTATTGTCCAAAATGTCAAATGTTGATCCTTTACTCTGACGTTTTCACATTAAACTGCATACTGTTCTAAATGGTGTATATGCTTTAGTAAGGGGGAAATGCCCTAAAAATAATTTTTTACTTTGTTAAATTTTTAACCCATTTTATTTCCCATTTTGCTCCTCTGCCCATTCCCACCCCCCAGCCGGTCTCCCCATCACACAACAGACTGGGGAGGGTGAAGGCTAATATGTGCTTCCTCTGAGACACCAAACCTGCTGCTCATGCTGCATCACCAGGCCACGTGACGCGTTTGGACGAAAAATCCAACTGCCCCCACACCGCCGTGTGTAATTGGCTAGTGTTACTGTGATTGGGGAGTGAGAGAACGTTCTCCCTCCCACCTGAGAGCACGGCTAATTTTGATCTCTCGGACTCCCTGCTGCTTATGGCTGTGGCACTGTCGGGATTCACACTGCTGATTTGAAGATAGCTGTCAGGATTAGGGCTGGCTATCATTGCTGATTCCCTGAATCGATCCGATTCGAGATCTGATTCAATTCGATATCAGTTTATTTAGGGATTTATTAGTGTTGATACTAGTTTTGCTTGGTTATAAAAGGACTTATAAACTGGACAGTGGACAGTAAACTTCGCAAATAAATAGTTATTTATTATAATTTATCTAATCCAACATTATAGTATTGCTGGGTTGTTGATTTAAATTAAAACAGATTTTGCACATGAATAACTGTAACTGTTGATTGGAACTGTCCCGTGTGTGTGACGAACACACACGCTTAAATCAGATGAAGACTTGAGTGGACTAAGTTTCGGTTTCGTACTTATAGCTCTATTTGCGCGGTCATGAGAATAAAGTAGTGCGTACAGGAAAATATTGATCCCCGAATTTTTGAATTGATATATCTTTTGAATGAGAATCGATTTTAATCGGTTTTTTGAACCCAGCCCTAGTCAGGATTATTCTCTAATGATTCATTTAACGAGGGGGGGAGGGGTGTGGTGGTTAAACGATGTTGGCCTGCTGTTGGGTTCGCTGCTGAGAGATGTGAGAATTAGATTAGGACCTCAGAGATATTTGTGCTATTTGGGGGAAACACCAGAATTTATGTATATGATTTATTTGATTTGGACAGAACATAATGTCTGTGTTAAGTGATTAGGATCTTGTTTTAAGTCATGGTCGTGTGTGACTGGAAAGAAAAATAATTAATGATTGCTGATGACTGGGTATGTTTGTGAGGATTTTTGTTGCAGAAATGTGCATTATTGTCATGTGCACTGCTTCAGAAGTAGAGCCCTGATTTATTTTATTTATTTACCTAACTGCCTAGTCTGAAAATCTCTAAATATAGAAATAAAAATTTTGCCGTTAGTTGTGCTGGAGGACCTTTGTCTTGGGAATATTAAGATTCTTGAGTTTCTTTCTTTCTTTCTTTCTTTCTTTCTCTTCTGCTTTAGTTATACTTCCCTTGTCTGGTGTGTGTATGTACGTGGAGGTCAAATCTTGTAATGAATTTTTCACCTGCTTCCCATTTTCCAATCGCGCTGAAATTTTCCATACGTATCATAGGTCCATGGCGATACACGTATCGCGAAAAATTTCCAGAATTTTCTGGGATTTTCCAATTTTTTTCTTTTCTACTTTTTTTGTGCATTTTATCAGAAGCATTTTTATATAATTTTTTTTTCTCAAATTTGTTTATTCTTGGTTTTGTTGTTTGTTTGTTTGTTGTTTAAACCCACACGTTCATTTTTGGCCGTTGTGGTTTTTCTGTTTACTACCTTCTCTTCTCACCACACATGCACTCTGTGATCACCAGTTTGCTGACATTTACACATGCATCTATTTTATTGGTGTTTTTTTCCCAGCACTTACTTTAGTGCCTTTTTTTTTGTCACAGTATGTCCTGAATTTTTTTTTAGTGCATATCTAGTTATGTGGGTGTACCAGCCCCCTGATTTTATTATTCATTTATTTATGAGTTAAAGATCTGATTCATTTAAAGGTGAGAAGCTGGTTTTGTGCATCGTAATTTGATTAAGATTTAATTGGATTGTCCTTGTCTCGGTGGCGATGCACGTGTTTGGGTTTGTCAGACTTGGCCTAGTGGAGTAACTTGTTTACTGAATCTCAACTCCACATTTCTATCCCTGCTGCAGCACCGCTCTGACGCTGATTAAAATTCAAACTTGGCAGATTCTACCTACCTCTTAGTTAAAGTGATGATCTTGTTGGATTAACTTGATGTAATCACAGTGGCTGTGCATGATAATGCCGTTCAGCACACACCCTGCTTGTAATATTTAACAGAGGAACAGTGATGCCCAAATACCCAGCTAATGCTGATATCCATGCAAATATCTAGATGAAACGTCTCATTTTGGCAGAGGAAGTCAATAAATCCGCTTACTGTTTTAGCACAACAGAGCAGGTGTTGAGATGGAGCAGTTAATCCCAGATTAAAATGGCAGTCGAGCTTCTGTATGATGAGGTAGCTCCAGCGCTGACCCTGTATCGAAAGTGACTGTGGTCTCTGGTTACCAGGTCATTGATACTACAGGAAAAGAAACCTGAAAGTCTTTCCCGTGTTTGCAGGACTGCTTTGTTCCTGTTAAACCCTGTATCTTTCACACACACGTTAGTCTGGGGTTTCTCAGTCGGGTTCCTGGAGTACCGGTGCCCTGCACTATTGCTTTTCCTGCTCTTCACTGACCCGATGTAGGAGACGGAGAACACGGATGGCTTGTGCAGGCCCTTGAGACTCCTGACATCGGGGCAGCAGGATTTTTATTTTATTTTTTAAATAAAAAGAGATCTCGTGCTTCACTAAATAGTGATCTTTCTCTCTTCAGGTTTCTGCTCTGGACCAGGAGATCATTGAGGTGGACCCCGACACCAAGGAGATGCTTAAGCTTCTGGTACGTTTCGTTTCAGGTTCTGAACAGGAAGTGTTTACTCTGGGTCCCTGTATCGAAAGTGACCGTGGTGTCTGGTTGCCAGGTCATCGATACTACAGGGAGAGAAAACTGAAAGTCTTTCCCGTGTTTGCTGGACAATGTGTTCTTGTCAAACCCTGTATCTTTCACACAATGTCATCCTACACACGCCATTATCTTAATTTAGCCTTATGTAACCGTTTGGAGCTTGAATAACGGTAGACACTTCAGCCACTATTTTCAAAAGAATTGTTGGACAAACACGTTTCCCGCCTCCGATGCATCCAGTCCTCACCCCCGTGCCAAAAAAACACACACATAAAATAGGTCAAAGTAGTAACAGCCATCCGGAAGCCGGACTCCTCGGCACACAGTTTAATTTCAATCAGGTGGGAGTCATATTTGTTATTGACACACCGGCGGCTGCAAGTTTTGAAATATGAATCAAACATAATTTGGAGGATACTGTGCTTATTTGAGATGTATGTTAAATACAGATAAATAATACTTGTCCAAACAATTAGGCATGTAACGATTCACCCAGGTCATGTTTCGTTTCACGATATTGGGTTCACTATTTGTCCCCCCAATGATATTTTTGGGAAAAAATGGAGAGTTTTATTCCAAAAAAAGGCAAAGTTTATTTTTCCTGTTCTTTCGTAATTTAAATAAGCTTTTTGTAGAACAGAAATGTATACTTTGATTTCATTTTCCTAATAACCAATTATTATTATTTACAAACATTTATAAAGGGAGAAGTAAAATATAAAAGCTTATTGTTTGTGGTACCCTGCTGGAACAGATTGCGTTCGTTGTTCGGGGAGTTCATTGTGTGAAACACAATTCCCCGTAGACTTCTAATGGGAAATCGTGTCATCCGTTCCAGGTCGCAGCGAAAACTCAAAAAGTGAAACTGGAACCACCCCCTTCTGATGATGCTTTGTCGTTATCTGACACACATCTGGTCGGATTCAGCCTTTGGTTTTTTTTTTAACATAAAAGTCGATTTTTCACATGCGACGTGCGCAACGCATTCGTTCTGTGAGTCACGCGCGCGTTCATGGCGGTGTTCACTATGCAGAACTTTTGTTCTGCGGGGCGTTCATTAAGCGGGGTACCACTGTACCTCTATTTGCTACTCTCCTTTTTTTTTTTTTTTTTTTTTTTTTTTTTTTTTTTTGGTTTTTGGCCATTTGAAAAAAGATGGGTCTGACTTCTCGTTGAATTTGTCCCCTTTTTGTTCTGTTCTGTTTTTTGTTTTGTTTTTGCCACATTAGACCTTCCATTTATTGTGACGTCCCGTATATTCCTGCCATAGTGTGCCCTCTGCTGTCTAAAAGACTCGGTTACAGCTAGGAAAAACTAAGAGATAAATCGTGGTTTGTTTTTATTTCCATCAATTCAAATGGTCATGAATTTGTATCGTGATTTATTAGTACATGATTTATCATTACATGCCTAAAAACAATGGCAATAATAATATAGTCAATTGATTTCTATCATTTTAAATGAGTAGCCATAAGGTCCACTAACAACAGTAACCCTGTAGTTCCACGTTAAATGTGAACCAAACATGATCTGGCCGACGGATCACTGGGCCTAAGAGGTCAGTTTCCTCTTTGGCTGAGCTTGTCTTTATTCTTTAAAAGTAATTACTGATGGACCCGGACTGGATTATTGATGTGATGCGTTTCGGCATTTATTTATTCTTCAAGGCGTAAACTCACACCTGTTCATAAGCTGGTTTATTCAGCGCAAACAAGATGAAATTACGTATTAAGTGGTGTATGAGTTGTGTGCATGATGGATAATAAACACTGCGCTCGTTGACTAAGACGTTTGGCATGTAATTGCCCTTAAGTGCTCAAATTAAATATTTTGTAGCAACAATAACATGGGCACATTTAACCAAATTGTGTATCTTAGGACATTATGCACAAGAATTTAGAGACATTTAATGTCCCCTACAGGCTTCTGTAGTTTTCACATTGCCCTGTTGATGACTCAGATCATGGTGTTTGTTCCACTTTCTGTACTTACTATGCTTAGTTTGAATACGTAGGGCGTTCCCATTACGATTGCGGCGAAAATAAATATACTGAATGGACCCAGATGGTGCCCTCAACGGTCAAATTTTGGAGTGTGGAACAATATACACTTTTCGTACTGGACGGCCACCATCTTGGCTACGTAGCGGAAGAGGCGGACCCAACTCGGTTCGAAAAATAAAAGAAAAATGGCTATCAGAATGAGTTTTCCACACGCCACATAGCGGAGTCATGTTGCAAGCTAGAAATCTGTGAAGGGTTAAAAAACTGTTCGCTGTTCAAAGTCGGGGACGATTTTTGTCGGGATGACAAGCTGCGGCGGCAATTGTGATCGTGATTTCCGATAAGTGCACCATGGAGAAGGCGATTTGCAACAACACTTACCTACTGAAATCTGCGCACTTAGTAAGTGCGGACTGTGTACTATGTGTAAGTGTACTCATGAAAGTATGGATATTGGAACAGAGCTATGATCTCAGTATGTCTGCTCCTTGAAATTAAAATGAGCACCAAGGTTTTACTGATCTCTCAGGTTTTACTAATCAAAGATCGTTTGCAATGATCATGAAAGGAAATGTGGCACATCATCTTCTGTTCAGTTTGTTCAGCGACTTAAAAGATGCGGTTGCAGCTGGTCACAGCACCGTGGTGACTGGAGATCATTTTTACAAGTTGGAGTGCAGTTTCACACAGGAAATAGCTGTAGAAAACAGAGCTCATCTTCAACTTGGTACAGTTAGAAAACAAGACACCTAAAATGGTTCTTGGGGTTAGTTACATTTGTTTGAAAAGAACAACACTTGCACTTCCTTCGTACGGAACATGGTTAAAAAGATCGATACACCTGTTGATTCAGGTTTTCCCTGAATGCCGTGAAAAGTGGCTTTCTTTTACAAAAACGTCCTTAGAATACGTGTTTATATCATTCAAATTTGGATAATATAATAAAAGTGAAAGTGTGTAATGAGACCAGGTGTGGTGTTTTAACTTATTCTGTCTGTTCTTTTTGCAGGATTTCGGCAATCTGTCCAACCTGCAGGTCACCCAGCCAACGGTCGGCATGAACTTCAAGACTCCTCGAGGAGTTTAGGTGTTTGTAATATATCTCATAATAAAACTGTGGAAAACAAGGAACTTGAGTCCGTGTGTGATGGTTGATCTTGGCATTTGTGCTCCGAGGTCTCAAGACTGAAAGCTGTTGTTGATGCACCACCATACACCTCTGAAAGGGGATTGCATCAAGTTCTTCACTTCATTTCTGTGGTTGGGTGATTTATTCAGCTTGTTTGTGGTGTGTGACCAGAGGTGGTTAAAATTAGGATAAATGGGAAGTTCCACTAGATTCGTTTGGAGAACGAATATAATCGACTGGTTTCTGTAGAGCGCAAATGTGTTTGATTCAAAAGTCCACGTGATGTTCTCCCTAATTTAAAGCTTCTGGGATTTAAGAGGAACATCAGTATCCTGAACTGAAATGAAGGGATATAATTTGGGCAGAACTCCTACGTGTTCAGAAAGAAACCTAATACAGTACAGAGACCTCAAATACGCGGTTATGAACTTGACTGAAAAGGAATTCTTTTTTTAATCCGATTTTTGTGAATAATTTCTTTAACTAGCCTCAGATTTCTGAGCAGGATGTGTAGGACACTTTATTTGGGGCAGATGTGAGTAGGGCTGCCATATGGTGTTTATAGCAGAGGTCAGCTGGCCTTGTTATTAGGCGGACGGATGTTGATGTGTTCTTATCCGTGTAAGTGATGTTCCAGGTCACGGAGACACATTGTGCCGTCAGACAAGGCCGCAAAAGTAAAACGCTGCACTGTCTGGCTTCATGATTCTCAGTGGATGATGTCTGAGCCACCTCTTCTGGACTGTTTGTGATTGTAGATTGTACCATGTGTTAGTGCAGATCTCAGCATATCTGACAGACATCTCATCATGCGTGGCTGCTCACTGGTTGAAATTTCATCCTAGGCGAGTCATCTCCAGGTCAGGATCTTGTAATCTTAATGAACAAAATTGATCTCACCTTCGAATACTGCACACAACTTTTAGGTACCCATGGACCATGAACTGTCCTCATATCTACCACACTCCTTTACATCAGAAGGGTTCGTCCTGTGCTATCTACACAGGACACCTGGGTACTTGTCATTTTGAGGCTGAACTACTGCAACTCACTCCTGGCAGATCTGCCTCTGAACACAGTTCGACCTCTGCAACTGCTCCAGAATGCAGCTGCATGAGTCATTTCCAACCTTTGTAACTTCTCCCACACTACCTTGTTGCTCCAATCCCTCCATTGGCATCCTGTAGCATAGCAGCCCGCATCAGATTCACAACATTGACGCTTGCCTACAAAGCCAAAAACAGATCAGCACCCTCTTGCCTCATAGCAATTTCCACACACTGCACCGCGCTCCCAAATCCTCTAACACTGCTCAATTTATCCCACCATTTCATGGTGCAAGGAAGACGTGCATCTGTTCTGCCACCTAGGTGGTGGAATGAACATCCTGTAGATGTTCAAACAGCTGAGTCACTGGCTGTCCTTTTAGCGATGTCTAAGGACTTGCATCATCCTGAAATACTTAAATTTGCACTTTAATTAAAAAAAAAAAAAAAAAGTGGTGTCTGTGCTTTTTATTATGGTATGACCTTCCCAACAGAGTTTCTAGACGAATGGTGTTAATCCATGACCTAGTGAACCACTATCGGGATGTATTTATTGATAGCACTTGATGTAAAGGTAAAGTAAGCCCCTTGTGCAGCGAGGTAAGATTTGTGGCTAGTTTACACCTTCAATATCTGCTGTTGCACACAGGATGCACTTTAAGCTCCATTTAATACATTTATAACATCATACCATTTAAGGTTTAAACTGAGGAACGCCACCAGCGAGTCTTAAAGAAAACCGTATTATCGGGCAAGTTAGAGCCCGGAGAAGACGTATAGAGTTCTGTAAGTGGTGAAGAGCTGCCTAAGGGGGAAACAAATGAGCCATTAATTTATAATTTTATTAAATCTGTCAATGAAAAACAGACAAGAGATGTAACTGAATGTTGGGGAAGAACAGTCGGCATGGCTAAAGTGAGAGATCAGGAGCTTTTGGTGCAAAAATTCACTATTATTGCAAAAATGTTTGATCAAAATTGATCAGCATCACACTAGTCCATACAGAGCAGCACTGTTCACTCTAACGAAGGAGGGGAGAGATGACAAAATAATAAAAAAAATTAATAATAATAACAAATGGCAATAATAGTAATCAATATTATAATTACAAAAAAAATAATTAAAACATCTCTAAACGGACAAAACACAATCACCTCATTAATAAGACGATATTCGGTCACCGTTACAACATCAGAAGTTCTTTTTTTTTTTTTTTAAACAGTTTTTTTTACATATTGTATTTAAAAATACTTCACCATCTACTTAGACTTTTTTTATTGCGAAAATAGGTGATGAGACATGGAGCTGGAGGGTGGAAGAGGGCTGTTGGCACTGAGAGCAAGCTGTAGTGTGCGTGGAGTGGTGTGTCCTCTTCTTACAAACACACACGCACACACACTCCAGCAAGGAACTCCATTCAACAAGGCTCCTTCCATACTTAAGCTGTATTTCTGTTTCGTTGTCGGTTTGTAGAGCGATCTCTTACGCTCTGAGTACAGATCATAATCCCTGAACGAACGCAATGCAAGTGCAACCTCAGTCTTATGTTTTGTTTGTTTGTTTTTTTTTTTAACACCTCGGACAGAACTGGACTGATTTGGGGCGGTCACCTTATGGTCACATGATGGTGCTGCGGTTGGGTGGGGGTAGTTTACGTTTTATAATGGTAGGAAGCATACATGTGTTAGAAACAGTTGTGGAATGCTTAAAGAGTTACATCTTGACAGTACGTGGTTCCAAGGAGAACCCTCGACATCGAGGCTTCGAGCAGTTTTTCAAAAAGAGCAGAATGAAAGCGGCGACTGAAGTAGAGGAATCTCAACAGGAGTGAAATGCACGCTCTTTCTCTCCCTCTCAGGTTCTCCGGGCTTTCCCTCAAGCTCGGAGAAACACCACAGAGACATGAAAGGAGGCAGTCTGTGGAAGTCTCTCGGACTTCAGGTTTTCTTCGATTCTCACACTCTATTCCATAGACTGTTTACAATCCAGAGGCATCGGTGTGGCTCTCCGTGTTCGGAGTCTCCTCTGGGTGTCTGCAGGGGCCTGATCAGTGGCATGCAGCTCTGATGGGAGGTGGCGGTAAATCGTGGGGTCGAGGGAGGGCTGTAAACAGTTCTGTGGCAGAACCTTGGCTCAGGGGGCTCTGTCTCTGTAAGGGGGGGATCAGAGGCTGAGAGAGAGAGAAAGAGAGCTGAGAGATGGTGGGTTCCTTCCATCAGGAAAGGTAATAGCAGTAACACTCACATGCATACACATTGTCATGAGTTTTGAACATACACCAGTTCCACCAGCTCACAGTGACATCGATGTCTGAGGTTCCTTAATGTGTTTGGAGCCAATTGGAGTTTGAACACTGGAGTATTGAGGCAAACAAACACAGTTATTTTGAAGGTAGTTGAAGGACATTTTGGCTTTTTAAAAAAATTTATCATCATCTTAAATTTTAAGGACACTGATTTGGCTATAATAATCTTAATGTCTAAATCTGTTTAATGCTTATTCATTCATCTTCAGTAACCACTTTACCCTGGTCAGGGTCACGGTGGATCCAGAGCCTATTCCGGGAACACTGGGTGTGAGGCGGGAATACGCTCTGGGAGGGATGCAAGCCGCCGTGCACGCACACGTTCGTACATTTATTCATGTCTAGGGGTAATTTGCGAAAGCCAATCCGACTACTGGTACATGGGAGGAACCCGGAGAACCCCGAGGAAACCCATGCGGACAAAGGGAGAATGTAGAACTTCACACAGACAGCAACCCGAGCTCTGGGGTGCACCGGGGACCCTGAAGCTGTGAGGCAGCGACACTATCCACTGTGTCTCTTAATGCTTATTTTGATGGTAAATAGTTACACTCCATTGTTATTCCATTGCATATTTCTTCTCATCATTTTTACAGGATACAAAACATCACTCTGGTCATCCATATGAAAATGGAATTCGAGTTAATGAGCAGCACTGTGTGTGTCTATGTGTGTGTGTGTCTATGTTTGTGTGTGAGAGAGAGAGAGAATGTGAAGGTGCGACAAAGCATAATGTGAATGCAGATTTCCTCCTGTAGAAGTTCACTCCAACATGGTCCAGTCTTACATGAGTCCATACACACCCCTGCTTTCCCTTATTCTTTCTTATTCTCTCTCTCTCTCTCGCTCTCTCTTCCATTGTCTCTCTGACCTTTTTCTAACCCCCAGACTGAGAGCAGGGTGCAGTCCTAAAGCCTGCCACTAGGGGGAAAGAGGTAGCAGTGGGAGGGTGCTACGAGTTCAGCCACGGATGATTGAGGCAGTCTCTTGCAGAGGCGCGTTTTTCTGGAACCATCTCCAGCATGGGCAACAGGAAGTTTGTGAAGTGGCCAGCGTCCTCGGCCGACCAGCCGTACTTCTCCACCAGGACGTCAAACAGAGACCACGGCTTTAGTTTAGTGATGTGCCGCAACTCACCTACACAGGGAAGCAGAGAGAAAACTCAAGAGTTAGTGCTCATGAGGAAATGGTGTCTTGAATAAAAACGTCTGTTTTGATTGTTTTTTTTGTGGGGCAATCGGCGAACTACACTGAGCACTTCCAGTAGCTCTCTCATGATGTGACAATCATTTGAGACGAACATGAGGACAAGTAAAAACACTGGATAATACACTGGTAATGCACTTATGTGCTGCAATATTTAACCCTTGTGTTCTGTTTGTAAATGTAACTGCTTTTGTAATCTGTTTTATTAAACATAAGCTTTGTAATATACTCGGCAAAAACACAGTATTTATATTCATTAGTGTCTCACTAAAAATGTAGTGTCCGTAACCTTTTATGTGTGGAAAA
>JAQLOM010000012.1:13777696-13788246 GCA_030068315.1 Chrysichthys thysi | reverse complement strand
AAGGCACCTGTGCCGAACCCAGGGCTCAAACCCAGGACCTTCTCGCTGTGAGGCGACAGTGCTAACCACTCAGCCACTGTGCCGCCCTTTTCTAAGTTTGTCGTTTCTATGTAAATATTTGTGGGTTGTAGAGCGAATTATCTGAGTTTCCTTTATTTCTTATGGAGAAGCCCACTTTGATATACAAGTGATTTGGATTGCAAGCACGTCTCCAGAACGAATTATGGTTCCACGGTTCCACTGTATATTAACATAGCGTCCACAGAATAATTTTCTGTGCCTTTTGCTGAAAGGCATTTCCAGAACGGTTATTCTGGTTATTACCAGAACTATTGTTTTGTGTGAAAATTAATATATCCAGATAGTGAATTAAATTTGTAGAAGCCCATTTCCTCCAGTTGAAGATCTATTAATTCCACTGACTTGTGAAGTGTTGGTAATGAGAAAGTGTATCCAGATGATGTCTTAGTAAAGGCAGGGTCCTGTGTTTGATCCTGAGCTTAAGTTAATCTCTGTGTGGAGTTTTTGCATGTTCTTCGTGGGTCTACATGCATTTCCTCTGGGATCTAATGTTTCCTCCCACCTGATAAAAACATGGCAGTAGGTGGATTGGCTAAAGATAAATCACTCTTAGGTATGATTTTGTGTGTGTACATGGTGTTCTCAAGATCTGCAACCCTGGCGATGAAGCAGTGAGTGAGATTTGCATTCACTTTATTCTTCCAGGCATCTCTTTGATATCTGAACTTGCTGCAGCTGCTGAAAACATTTAGCTCACACATATGCATGCAAAAAAAAAAAATTACATCATGTACTTTGCACATGACATAATTCACACAATTCTCACCCACAACACGTGTGCTGTTTATGCAGGCACATTGTCCTACTGTACACTCAAATTAGCATTTTTCACATCTTAAATCGTACCTTCAGACTTCAAACATAATGTAATTACTCAGAGCTTTGTGCCTATTCATCTGGTGCATATTTAGCCTTTTAATTTTAATATAGCCTATTAAGCCTTCCCAAATCCAACCCCAAGTACCCCTTGCTCTACGTGGTGTGAAGTTTCCTCTACTGCCAATGTATAATTAATCAGGTGTTTTTGGCACTGAAGTTAAAAATAGTTGTACAGTCGATCCTCTCATTAATGGACTAATCGGGGGGAGACGTTGTCCAGTGATGTGAAGGGGTCCATAAAAGTGCTCCCCAAGTACTGTACACATAACAAGCAGAATAAAGACAACATAAATAGGTAAGTACATTAAATACTAATGTAAATAAAGATGTAAATACAATTGTAAATGTCATTTCCCTTATGTGTGTTCACACCATACTCCTCACAAACACCAGACTTCTTAATGAGCTCTAATTTCTGGCCAATACTAAGATCGAGACGCTTTCTTTTACCACTAGACTTATCTTTGGGTGGGATAATGATGGCACTGGGCAGAAAAACAGTGAAAAACACCAAATAGTCGCCGAAAAAACAGTATAGCTTCACAATGATAGCTCAACAGACGCCTGTAAACAACTAGTAGCATGCACGCCACTGCCACCTAGTGGCCAATAGCGGAACTACTGGACTCGGATGCAACACCCAGGATTTTTAAACTTTCATACCGGCCATTCTGGCTAATGGATTATGTATTCAGACCAGCGGATGTCGTCCGTTGCATCCAACGTTCGTTAATGCAGCGTCCGTAGATGAGAGGATCGACTGTATTACATTTTGTTGGTCTTGGTCTCCCCCACATTCAAACTGAATTTTAAACAGCGCAGTCATTTTAAGCAGTATTACAGTAATGATTCCTCCTGTTTTCTGTATTTCCAGGAACATTTCGGGCTCTGATGAGCAGGTAGAACAGGCCATGACCTCACTCAGGGACACAGGCTTTATCAATTACTACGGCATGCAGCGCTTTGGCACCACAGCTGTACCTACACACCAGGTTGGCAAGTAAGAACGCACCGGATTATGCAACCTCACAGATGCAAGAGTACTTAAAACACTTACTGATAACATCTCCATCTGTACATGCCTGCAAACAATTAATATACTGCACTCTAGGTGTTTTGAGATTCTGTAAACACATTTCTTTACTTTCCAGAGCCATCCTGCAGAACAACTGGACTGAAGTGATGGAGCTGATCCTAAAGCCACGGCCTGGGGGTGTGTGCTTATCTCTTGATTTTGGCTTTAGCACTGATATTGTAAAGAGTCTAGAGATAAGATCTCCGCAAGAACAGGAAATAATATTTTATCAGTTAATCTCTGTGTAACTCTCTCTTACTCATTGTCAACTCTTTGTGTAACTCCCCTTTTTTCCCCTGCTGTCTGTACGTACACTGGCTGTATGTACACTTAGCGGAGAAGGGCTATCTGGTGAAGTGTCGAGAGGAATGGGCCCAGACACAGGATCCTGAAGCAGCCCTGAAGAAGCTGCCAGTGAAACGCTGTGTAGAGGGACAGCTCCTGAGAGGTCTGTCAAAGTACGGAAAAAAGAACATCATCACAGCTTTCGGAATGGTGAGTACGCGCACACACACACACACACACATATATATGCACACACTATACTAAATGAAAGGATTTGTGTACACATGCTCTCAGTTGAGCGTACAGTAGTCTCTCCAGTGTAATGACTGTACATATGGATTAAAGCAAGTTTAACTCTTTCGGTGCGGGAGTCGACTAAAAAAGACATTTAGGGGTCTGGTGCTACGGCCATGCATACACGTCGAGAATATTAAATAGTTCAATTGTACTCGCTAGGCGGCGACACTTGAGGTAATTTTTTAGTAATATACTGTTCCTGTTGTGTGTCAGAGTACCATCTGGAGCACGTTGTTGACGGGCTATATTACGACATGCAGGAAAAATGCCGCGGTAAGGAAAGTGTAGCGAGGAGGAGGTTCTGAAATTAGTGCTGGATGATATATCTGACCTGTCTGACGATGATTTTGACGATGCGGAGTTGGATAGAGAGAGTGAAACCGAAACTGCAAGGACTTCTAGCGATCTTAAACCTGACACTGCAGGGCCGTCTACAAGGTGAAAAACTCATCAAGCTTCCACTTTGCGACGGCCCGAATTTCGCACAAAATATTCAGCACTGGGGGCAAAGTAAAAAAAAATTTCAGCACCGAAAGGGTTAAATAACTCTTAGTGACACCGAACAATGAGGACAGAATTGTACAAATTGGCTGCCCAGAAAGTCCTCCTGCCATATTTCAACCTTGGATTTAAGTTTAGTTTGGTTTAATTTAAATTAAGTGCGGGGGGTGTAATGAACATTATCTATCTATCTATCTATCTATCTATCTATCTATCTATCTATCTATCTATCTATCTATCTATCTTTCTATCTTTCTATCTTTATTAGGAGCACCTATACACCTACTCATATATGCAGGTCTCTAAATAGCCAGTCGTCCACAGTAGTGCAATGTGGTGTTCCTAATAAAGTGCTCATGAATTTATCAAAGGTGCTATACAAAAAACCTTTATTATTAAATAATATGCTAATATTATAATACTAATATCCTAACGCCATCTTCTAGCACAGTCCTTTCACTCACTGCTTTTTCACACCTGTTCATGTGTCCCCACTCAGATCCCTCGCAACAACAGGCTCATGTACATCCACAGCTACCAGAGCTTTGTGTGGAACACCATGGTCAGCAGGAGAGTGGAGGCTTATGGCCTTAAACCTGTGGAAGGAGACCTAATACTCAAAGGAGGTTGGGTTTTGTCACTGTAATTTAAGCGTAGTAATGGATTCGAGGTGGTGATCTTCTGATTTGAAAGCTTGCTGCTCATGTGCTGTGAGCTAGTTCTATAGCAACATTAATGAACCATACCTTGAGGTGTTCTTTGTAAATTCAGAATGTGGATTCACAAATTTACTTTGTAAAAATCCCAGCAGATGCCTGGAGTTCTATTTGGGCACACTGTTACTGAAAAAATATTACTATGGTCGTCTTCTGCCGCTTAATCCTATTCAGGGTCGGGGGGAGCTGGAGCCAATCCCAGCTGACTTTGAGAGGCAGGATATGCCCTGGGCAGGCCACCAATCCACCACAGGGTCAACACACAGAGACACAACCAATCACACTCACGTTCACATCTACGGGCAATTTAGAGTAGCCAATTAGCCTAATCCCCTCTGTGCATGTCTTTGGACTGTGGGAGGGAACCTGGAGTACCCAGAGGAAACCCTAACACGGGGAGAACATGCAAACACCATGCAGAAAGGCACCCGTGTCGACCCCACAGCTTGAACCCAGGACCTTCTTGCTGTGAGGCGACAGTGCTAACCACTTAGCCGTCCTATTACTATGTTGTAATATATAATATATATTGGACTAGAGTGGTATAGTTGCAGTGGTTCCATCACCTTACCATCAACAAGGAACTGACAAACCTTTACAAGGTTACAGCGCAGAAATTCAGTGTGATTTTAACATGACTTTTTGGTGCCCAACAAATGTCCAGTGTGGTGCTCGAATATGTGACATTGGGAATGATAATTGGGCTTTTTTAGTGCAACATAATCAGAGAACTGCTGTATGGTTAATATATATTTGCTCAGCGAATTTGGCTCCTAAAATGTGTTTCTTGACATTCCTTGTGTTGCCATAATTGGCAGTTTCTTGACCCTCCTCCCAACAAAATTCAAAGACATGAACAATGATTTGTCAAGGTCAAACTTGTAGTGTTGCCAGTCTCCCTACCAAAACATGGCACCAATTTATGGTATTAATCTGACATGGCGACTATCATGAAAGACAAATATATCATGTAATCTGAACCCAACATTAGCTAGATAGAGCCCCATTTTTTATCATTCCCGATTATGATTGGTCCGAAGGTTCGTAAGAGCAGTCCCAGCTGCAAGGCAAATCAATGTTTATATTTAATTGAGGTTTATATTAATGTGCTTGTTAGTGGCAGTATTTTCCTTTGCAATTTTCTTCAAAGTGGATACCCTTTGCTGCAGGTAAATTACCTTCCACTGTTTTGTATGTTGGTGTTGCATATAAGTAATATAAATCACCCTCTAAAAACAGCTAAAACTGTAAAAAAATAAATAAATAAAAAATTAATTTAAAAAATAGCATTGGCAAAGTTCTGTAGTATAAGAGAAATAAAACACTTTGGGATATGGTGTTATTGGAAAATAATCATCCCAACATTGATTATTTTCCTATAACACCACACCCCATGTTTTATTTCTTATATGAACACCCTGTCGTATACTGTTCGGTGAAAGCACTAGGTATTGTGGTTTGACTTATATGCGTTAAAAAAAAATATTGCTTAAAATGATTCTCTCAATATTTTATGTGTTATTCATCAGTTGTTCGATGGCAACTTTTTGTTCTTGCAGCATGAACTCAATAAAGATTTGGTCAAACATGGTAGAAATTGGTAGAAACTCTGATTTACAAGTATCTCTGTTTGTCAGTGTGAGGTTGTAATGTTTGTGGGAAAATGTCCTGTAGTAGTTCTGAAAACAAAATTTCCTATTTAGTGTTGATGTTGATGGTTCATGAAACAGAATCAGATTTCTGTTTTTGCTAGGTTGGTATTTGATGATGAGATGTCGTGTAATTTTAGTACTTTTGTCTTACAGGCACTGCTCATATCCTGTCTGCAGAGGAAGCAGAGAAGCACTCCATTCATGATGTTGTGATGCCACTACCTGGGTTTGATGTCATCTATCCCACACACAAAGGTCATCCAGAAGACACCTTCATGTTTTCTTTTCCACTTTGCTTAGTAATATCCTTTATTTATACTAAAGAGTCTATAAGTATTCTGTTGTTTTTATACAGATTGTCTCTTATTCCTGTGTGAAGTTTAGATTTGATTTGCTAAATGCCTCTGCTTAATTGTGTTTTCCAACTCGTCACATGCATTCTGTGTGGCAGTCGGGGAAGGCTACAGGGACATGCTGGCAGCTGATAATCTGGACATCAATAACATGAGGCATAAAGTACAAGATTATTCACTGGCAGGAGCCTACCGACGTATCCTCATATGCCCTAAAGATGTCAGCTGGTCAGTGGAATATAACTTCAACGTTTTTGTGTTACCTTTTGTGTAATTTGAAATTCTGGACAGTGGAAAAAGCTCAACTAATTGGTGCACAAAATTGCTTCCACTTGCTCGCTCTCTCTCTCTCTCTCTCTCTCTCTCTCTCTCTCTCTCTCTCTCTCTCACTGACTCTCTTCCTCGTCTTTTTTGAAAGGGAGTTGATTCGTTACGATGACCCCAAAGTGCCTTTGGTCCACACAGATGTAGAGAAATTGGAAAACAAACCAGCACCGGTTTATCTGATAGGTCAGTACTTTAAATCAAGTCACAGTTGTTCAGAGGTGCCAAGACCAACAGCTTAACCCATAGTGTTTGTGATTCTTCTCCCCTTATTTTAGCTTTACTTCAGTGGTACAGGAAGGAGACATCTGAAGACTTTTTCTGAAAGTCTTCAGAAGTCTCCAGAGGTTTTTTCTTAAAGAAAATTTCATGTGCAAATTTACAAGTCGTTTTGTGAGCCAAGGAACCAAAAAAAAAAAAAAAACCCCAAAAAACTGGAGGAGGTGCTTATTATTAAGTAGACTGACCCACATCTGAAAATCTTCTCCACTAGGCTAAGGTTTTTGTGGTAAAATTCTGTTTGTTTATTTTCTTTTTATTTCTGTCTGCAAGGATTTTCTTGTTGTTGCATTCTTGGCAGCTCTGATTGTATCGTAAACCAGGCGGCACCGTCCCCTCGGGTTCTGAATGTAAAAGTGCCAGCAGCAGATTCACTGCTCTTTGTGCTGACCTTAGTATGTGACTGTAATTTTCTTCTTGCTCTTTTGCCTTTCTAACCCCATGCTGGTGGTGTAGAAGGTAAATACAAGGCTCTGAAGATGGAGTTCTCTCTCCCTCCGTCTACCTACGCCACCATGGCCATCAGAGAAGTGCTTAAAATGGACACCAGCATCAAGAACCAGACGCAGCTGAACACCGTGTGGCTGAACTGAGGACCAGGGGCTGTCTGGAGTTTTTCTTCCCTCAAGCTTTATTTTTTTAGTAATTTTAATTTGAAATAAGCACAGAGGTGTTCAGTATTTAATTTCTTACTTTTTAACAAGCATAGAAAACAGAGAGTATAAACCTTAAGTTTGATTGGCCTTTATTGCCCTCCACTAGCAAGATGGACATTGCTTTTGCAAAATTGGCCACCCTCTTCTAGATGAGTGTGTTGAGAACTTTTTGTCTGATGTCAGATTGTGCTCGAGATGTACAGATCGTAAAAAGAAATACCATGTCTTTTTTTGTATTTACAAAATGACATTTTGAAAATGTATGTAAATTGTCGTGAGGGAAAGGTATTAAAGTGTTTTAAATCCCCCAACCTGTGGAATAACCTCATATCACATCCCAGTGTTCAGAGCTTCATTTACACGGAGATCGATGTGGCTAATTTGTATGTTTTGCTCAACACATTAAACCACTGTAAGGGTTAAAATAATAGATTTAAAATTTTTTAGTTTGAGGCTCAACGATGTGTCTGAGACAACGTTGCCCATGTTTTTTGGAATGGGTCAGGTGTCCACATAGTTTTGGTCATTTAGTAAAACCTCTATCTCATACAAGTGTTTACAGGAAAAATACATATTTTCTCAGGGCTCATGGCACAGTTTGATCCACCTGTGATCACAGATGCTGCAGCGCTGACCATCTGTGCACCACTCTAAGCAGCCTTTATCTTTCCCGCAGGCTATAAATAATCTGTCTGTTTCTGTTTAGTCATCATCACAGATTAAAATATATATTTATACTGGCCCCAATTGTATTTAGGAATCTCTGTTTCAAAGGAAAGGAGCTGTGTAAGTACATTCCTACAGGATAGCTATAGAATTAGCCTACAGAGTAAATTCTACGAACACAGAGGCATTTTATAGAATGGATCCGGCTGGGCTAAAGCACTAACATAAGAGACCATGTGTTATGGTCATTTTGTTACAGGAAAGGATGTTCTTAGGCACACTTGTGGTGTGAAGTGTCTAAAATCATCTTGAGTAAGATAAAATAATTGTAACCCACAGCCTTAAGTGTCATAGTGCCTTTATAAAACATCAACAATTAAGTACATTTAATCTATTATTAATTCAAGAAACAATTCTTATGCCATATCTGCGAAGGGCCGTTGTGGGTGCAGGTTTTCATTCCTGCCAAGCACTGGCCACGCCTGATTCCACTTGTTTAATCAGCTGAGCCTTCAATAGACTCAGATTTGGCTTCTGCTTGCTTGGAATGAAGACCTGCACCCACAGTGGCCCTTTCTGGATAGGATTGGACACCTCCGCTTTGCAATGTAGTACAGTTGATCCTCTCATTAACGGACTAATTGGGGGAAAGACGTTGTCTGTTGACGTGAATAGTCCGATGATGTTAAGGGGGGTGGGGGTGGGGGTTTAAAATAGTGGAAATACAAGGAAAAACACCACTAAGGTTCATAAAAGTGCTCCCCAAGTACTGTACACATGACCAGCAGCATAACGACCAACATAAATAGGTAAATACATTAAATACTACTGTAAATAAAGATGTAAATACAATTGTAAATGTCATTTCCCTTATGTGTGTTCTCACAATGCTCCTCAGAAACACTAGCCTTCTTAATGAGCTCTAATTTCTGGCCAATACTAAGATTGGCACGCTTTCTTTTATCGCTAGACTTATCTTTGGGTGGCATAATGATGGCACTGGGCAGAAAAACACTAAATAATCGGCAAAAAAATAGTATAGCTCCACAACGACCACAGCTCACCTGACGCTTGTAAACACCTAGCGGCACGCATGCTAACACACCCTAGAGGACAATTGCTAAACTACTGGACTCAGTTTGCAACACCAGGGATTTTTAAACTTTCATACCGGACATGCTTGGTAATGGATTATATATTCAGACCAGCGGATTTTGTCCGTTGCATCCGATATCCGTTAATGCGGTGTCCGTAGATGAGAGGATCAGTTGTATTGTGTTTGGGTTGCTAAACAACATGAGCAAAGATTAAACTGTTCTATGGAGATAGCAATGGCTTAAAGGTGCAATTGTTGATTCTGGAGAAAGATATTGATTTGGCTGATATCTAAACTCAACAGACAAATAAATGCACACCTTTCTTCAGTGCTCCTTCAGAAGCTCTGCTCCCCAATTTTATGAACTAGGGCAAATACACTAATACCAACATGTCCATTCATTCCTTTTATACTTTTATCTACTAGTGCTCCTGTTAAATATCACAGGGGTTTGTCTCTTTTCTAGTTAAGCAAAACAGAAAAAGTAAGTTATGAAACATCTGTAGTGTTCACCATTTTCCAAGTACAGAGATTAAATATATCTCCACATGCATATCAAACATAAGATACACTAGCGAGGCTAGAAATATTTGAATCTATTGTTTGATGAAAAATGTATCTAGAGTGACTGTGGCTGAGTGCTTACAAAATAAGTGATAGAAACTGTGATCTTTAATAACTACCTCAAAGTTATTAAACCAAATAATGATGCATACATTGCCTCATGCTTTAGAAACTCGAGACAGTCAATAGTTTGCTTTGTTCCTTGCTAGTGTGAACATAGTGTAAATGTCCACAGTGTTAATTTAAATGAAAAATAAAATGCAGTGTGTCTAGACAGTGATTGCACTTTTCACTTTGATGATAAAGACTTTCAGTCCCACAGCCCTGTAACTTTAAAAATGTTTTAATGTAGTTTAAAAATAATTCAAACACAAACAGACCAGAAGGACTCCATGGCAATGTCGATCAAGTGAGTAAAGTGAACAAATTGAAGGTAGCTATGATTTCACTCTTTTTTTTTGTTTTCTTTTTTTTTTATCAGCAGTCTATTCCAGTAGTAGGATAGGCTGATCTCTAGATCATGGTAGTCTTTAAAAGTGTGAAGCTTTCCCAGCTCACAGCACCAGGGTCCCCAGTTTGATCCTGTGCTCGGGTTACTGTCTATGTCGTGTTGTGTGTTCACTCCATGTCTGCATGGGTTTCATCCACCTTTCCTGGGTTTCCTCTCAGCTCCCAGAAACATTCCAATTGAATATAAGATATATTTCTAGGGGGTGTTTGGGTGCGTATAGTGCAGTGCCATAGACTGGCATCCCATCTCGGGTGTATTCCTGCCTCATGTCCTGGGTTCGCAGGATAGGCTCTGGATCCACCTTGATCCTGATCAGGATAAAGCAGGTAGTGCTTTTGATTTTTTCTTGTACTGTAGGATATGTGTTTAATGCAGTTTGGCAACTTGCCACCATTTCCAATAACCATGCTTGTCTGCTTTAGAAATGTTAGTGTTTTAAACCTGTTAATATGGACCCAGAGGGCGGCACGGTGGCTGAGTGGTTAGCACTGTCGCCTCACAGCGAGAAGGTCCTGGGTTTGAGCCCGGGGTTCGGCACGGGTGCCTTTCTGTGTGGAGTTTGCATGTTCTCCCTGTGTTTGTGTGGGTTTCCTCCCACAGTCCAAAGACATGCAC
>JAQLOM010000012.1:13738418-13752777 GCA_030068315.1 Chrysichthys thysi | reverse complement strand
TTAATAAAATGAGCCTTAATAAAACCTTAATAAAATAATCACCTAATCACTTAATAAAATATCACCTTAATAAAACCACACACACACATATTATATATATACACATACATATATACACATACATATATACACACACACACATACATACATACACACATATATACACACATATATATAAAACACACACACACACACACACACACACACACTATCTAAAAAGTGAGTACACCCCTCACATTTTTGTAAATATTGTTATATTTTTTCATGGGAGCACACTGAAGATATGACACTTGGATACAATGCAAAGTAGTCCATGTACAGCTTGTATAACAGTGTAAATTTGCTGTCCCCAACAAAAGTGAGTACATCCCTAAGTGAAAATGTTCAAATTGTGCCCAATTAGCCATTTTCCCTCCCTGGTGTCTTGTGACTCAGTGTTAGAAGGTCTCCGGTATGAATGGGGAGCAGGTGTGTTAAACTTGGTGTTATGGCTCTCACTCTCTCTCATACTGGTCACTGGAAGTTCAACATGACGTCTCATGGCAAAGAACTCTGAGGATCTGAAAAAAAGAATTGTTGCTCTACATAAAGATGGCTTAGGCTATAAGAAGATTGCCAACACCCTGAAACTGAGCTGTAGCATGGTGGCCAAGATCATACAGGAACAGGTTTAACAGGATGGGATCCACTCAGAACAGGCCCCGCCATGGTCCACCAAAGAAGTTGAGTGCATGTACTCAGTGTCATATCCAGAGGCTGTCTTCTGAAAATAGACATATTAGTGCCACCAGCATTGCTGCAGAGGTTGAAGGGGTGGGGGGGACAGCCTGTCAGTGCTCAGATCATATGCTGCACATTGTATCAAATTGGTCTGTATGGTTGTCGTCCCAGAAGCAAGCCTCTTCTAAAGATGATGCACAAGAAAGCCTGCAAACAGTTTGCTGAAGACAAGCAGACTAAGGACAGATGGTGTCAAGCGTGTGTGGCGGTAACCAGGTGATTAGTACAAAGACAAGTGTGCCTTGCCTACAGCAAGCATGGTGGTGGGAGTGTCATGGTTTGGAGCTGCATGAGTGCTGCCGGCCCCGGCAGAGCTACAGTTCATTGGACAACCATGAATGCCAACATGTACTGTGACATACTGAAGAAGAGCATGATCCCCTCCCTGCAGAAACTGGGCCGCAGGGCAGTATTCCAAAATGATGACCCCAAACACACCTCCAAGACGACCACTGCCTTGCTAAAGAAACTGAGGGTAAAGGTGCTGGACTGGTCAAGCATGTCTACAGACGTAAACCCTATTGAGCATCTGTGGGGCATCTTCAAATGGAAGACGGAGGAGCGCAAGGTCTCTAACATCCACCAGCTCCATGATGTCATCATGGAGGAGTGGAAGAGGATTCCTGTGGCAACCTGTGAAGCTCTAGTGAACTCCATGCCCAAGAGAGTTAAGGCAGTGCTGTAAAATAATGGTGGCCACACAAAATATTGACACTTTGGGAACAATTTGGACATTTTCACTTAGGGGTGTACTCACTTTTGTTGTCAGTGGTTTAGACATTAATGGCTGTGTGTTTAGTTATTTTGAGGGGACAGCAAATTTACACTGCAATACAAGCTGTACACGGACTAGTTTACATTGTATGAAGGTGTCATATGTTCAGTGTGGCCCCTTGAAAAAATATAATAAAATATTTACAAATTTTTTTTGAGTATTTCGAAAATACTAGAATTTTTAGTATTAAAATTAGAATTAAAAATGTGAGGGATATAATACAAATCGATTGTGGTAGAGGCATGGTGGATTAAGGAAATACCGTTCGGCATCAGCCTGATTATCTAAGGAATCCATCGTACAGGACAGGCAACCTTGACTGGAAAAGCAAAAACAAGATTCTATGCCAATGTTTAATCCTCCATGAGAGTTACACCTTTTTACTAAAGAAATGTTTTAGTTGTTACAAAAAATCTTGATAGATTTATTAATTTACTGTCAAATCTATAATGGCTTAAATATGCCTTTTAAAAAACAGGTAAACATGTATACAGGAAATGCAGGTCTCATCTAATCTAATTTCCTCACGACTTGACCATGACACATGAACAAGGAAACTGATGACTTTTTTTTAAATTATTGTTTAAAAAAAGGATTAAAATTAATGTTAGAATTTAAATACCTGTCAGTACAAAAGCAAACAGCCATTAGAGTACCAGAATATAAAACTAATTGCGCTTCTACTGGAATAATGTTATGTGAATAATCTGATAAGAAAAAGAAAATCTTTCATTTTTCACAAAATCACAATGTTGTGCTACAGCAGCCAAAACACAATTTGTACCTTACCTGCACTGTGTTTCAATAGAAGATTTCTTTTTCTCTTCTCGCCCAGTCACTATATATTCCTTGCGCGTTCAACAAAGTTGCACCATGCACCGTCACATGTTCAGTTAATTACATTGTGGATAGCACTTCAACCTCCTCAATGAAAAAATGCAGTCAATCCTGTTATCATTTTCCATCGTACATTTAATTAACACCTGCTCCCAAACACACCGAAAGTAACTCAGTAGTTTAAGCAAACGTGTCAGTGTCTCAGCCATTGTTTGTGTCATTTGTATGGTCATTTGATTTGTGCTATAAGTTTAGGAATGATTTCTAAAGGATTACTGAATATACATTACAAAATACATAGAGGCAAATCTACCCACACACACACAAAAAAAAAAAAATAGATTAATACATATGCACATTACGTTATACTTATAATCTTGGAATTACTGTATTTATAGATACTTCAAGAGAGTAAAGAGGGAAGTAAATTATGAAAGCATGAGCACTGCAGGCACAGGGTTAAAGGTCCTGTTCAAGTTATAACAGGAAGCAGTCTAAATTCTCCACCTACTGATGAGAATTCATTAATCTGGGTTGTACCATTTTAGATATGATGCTTCCTGGGCTAGTAAACCCCAAATTCAGCTGAAAATGTTTAGCAAAGAACCCAAAATGGAGACGCAATGCTTCACAAAGTGTTTTATTTTTTATTCTACACAGTCAAACATTACAATATAGAATCAAACACTTAAATTCTTTCTAGCTATTAAAAAAGGAGGCAAAATGTAATGTTGTAAATGTTCAAAAGAAGAAAGACTGAGGTTTAACGATGACTGAAAAAGCCCTGAGGGTGGTTGTACTTAAAAGGCTTCAGACGATTAGGTCCCCTGGAAGTCAAGAAAGACTACGGTCAGTGGCTAAAGTGTGTGAAAAATACTACTAACAACAACAACAACAACAACAGGCAATTACTTGGTTATAAGATCACAGTTGATGAATGAGAATGTTTTTACCTGGCAGAGCGTAAGCACATCTTCTCCCTTGGGAATTCTCTCGGGCCCTCTGAGCCATCACACACTTGGCTTTCAGTCTCCAGATAAACATCCAGACACACACATAGACGCTGGATCTGGTTGGTCAGTAGCTGTAGGCCTGGTCGGGGTCCCTGGAGTTCAGACCTAAACACATTCACCTCGCTCTCCATTGCCTGTCCGTAGAAGAACCAGGAATTAGAAAGGCTGTGAGCAATATGACGTAGTATATAACCTGATGAACACACAGATGCTGGTTCTGATACAGTTTAACTGTAATTCCAAACATGTGAGATCATGGTGCATGATGCAGACAAACGTTACCGGCTACTGGACTACTTTTGAAAGTCCATATTTGAATGACACCATGCTACAATGTAATGCATGGCATCCCTTTGTTATATTACACTGCTTATTCCAATAGTAGCCCTGCTGTTAGCCTTGTAGTGTATACAGATTGAGAGGTTCGTATTGGGAGTATTAGGCTTTTTCTGGCTTTTCTTAATCAATCTGAAATGACAAATATATATAATATAATATTAACAAAGCCAATTTTTTTTTTTTTTTTTTTTTTTTTTTTTATAAATGCAATGAGCTTGCAGAGTTTTCAAACATTTGCTTGTCAGCTTTCACATCCACAAGAAAATAAACAGCAAACCTGGAAATCAAACTACTACTTCATGCACTGATGCAATCAACAATGTAATATTTAGAACCATCACAGACAGAGGAGGAAACCACTGCATTTTCCTTAAGGCAACAAACTAATTGTAAAAATCAGTAAAATTTGATAATTGAATTTTTTTTTTTACAAATTTCTTTAATTATTAGATGGATTGTGTTATGAAGCACAGGGTTGCTTGCTACATCATTTATTTTGATGAAAAAACAAACAAACAAACACCACACATTTGGAGACACAAATGCCAGAAAAGGTTACCACAGAGATACCAGTACAAAAAGTCCTATAAAAGTATGAAATCTATTTGCATTAGACTACACTCTCGGCCTCATGACCTAACATCTGCTTTTATTGTGAGCAATATTTCAATTTGTAATTATTCATTTGTGAGAATGTGAGAAACATTGGAGGCGCAATATCCCTGACTGAACCATGCTTATTAACTCCTGTGTATTCTTTTGCATTGTCCTCTTTTATCTGGTATTCTAACTACATTTCCATATATACATGTACTGTATTTGTTTTCTAGCGATATTTCTAGCTATATTTATATTTCATCTGGCCAAAAAACTTAAAGGGCTGAAAATGGCAAAACACGGTCTCAAATGAATGAAGAGTTAAAATGATAAATGCCAGTCAATGATGTGTTGCTGTAATCAATTAAGCAAAAATTAATTAAAATTGATGGATTCTTTGATTATCAAATCAATATTAGTTCACCGGTAATCTTTACATGTCACGTGAGGTAAAGTAATGTTTAAATGTCAATTTAAACGTTAAGTAATGTCTAAAAGACGTCTTTTAGAATCAGAACGTGTTTTCCTTCAGCACACTAGTACTGTTCTTACCCGCAGGTTATCATCTGTGCGGCCACTGCGCTCTCCTTTCCAGAGCAGTGAAAGTGAGAACAGAGGAGTGACCTCTGGATAGCGAGGATTCAACACCACAGCAGCCTGAAGACGAGCTGAGAACCACAAAAATGTCAAAATTAGACCACAATGTAATCTTGTTAAAACCTAGAAATTTAAATCCCTTGTTCTCCTTTTCTTTTTGTGCATTTAATCCCAGTGAAAAGTATCCACCCTCATTCCTACTCACCTGTTCCCCTCTCCACTATTGCCATGAAGAACAGGTCAGTCTCATGCACCAGGCCAGCCTTCACCACATGCTGCACAAAGCCTAACTCCTAAACACACACACACAATAAAATTGTATACAGGTTTAAGGGGGAAATCAAAAAGTAAAGGCAATTTTCAAATTACGTGATAACATAGCAAAAAAAAAAAAAAAAAAAAAAAAAAAAATACAAAAGCATGGAGTGGAGACATCCGTCTTCTCCAGTGAAGAAGAAATTCACAAGTCAGCCCTCCACGAAGAAAATCATATTAATGTTCTTTTAGGACGTCAAGGGCCTATTCTGGTGCATTTCCAAGCACATGGGCAAACAGTGAGCAGTGCAAATTACTGTGCATTGCTGTAAAATGGACTTAAACCTGCAATTCACAGCAAAAGAAGAAGAATGCTGTCCAAAACAGTCTTGCTGCACCATGATAATACACGTCCTCACACAGCAGCAGCGACAATAGAGCTCGGGTTTGAACGCCTTCCATATCCTCCTGATAGCCCGCATCTGGTGCCACTATCACATCTTCAGTCCACTGAAGGAGGCGTTGCACGATCGCAGATTCACCTCAGATGATGAAGTGAAGAAAGCAGTGCTCAACTGGGCTCAGGAGCAACCGAAAAACAACTTCAGCAGAAATGCATCAAATGCATCGTATTACATGGGGACCATGCAGAAAAGTGACACGTTCAATTTCTCCCGCTTACATTGTGATTCTCAAGATTTAATAAAACATATGGCTTTTCTTCCATCCTGCATAAGAACATCATTACAGTGAACCAAAAATGAAGTTAAAAGTGTGACTTGTATTGTATTATATGAAACCTGGGTATAAATCTTGAATCTAGAGATTTAGATGAATATACACTTCAACTCACGCTGACCAGTGCAACATATAAATCATCTTCTGAGCAGCTACTACTTCGGCAATAATGCCAAAAATCATAAAACCATTCTAAGTGTACTGTAACAATTCCCTGGAAACATACAGACGTACCAAGAAATCCTGGCAGCTCATCATAGTCCAGCGAGCCAGACGTGAGACCACTTTAGCTGGGAAGAGATGCTGGCACTCAGTAGAGACAGGAACTATGCTGTGCTCTGTAACAAGGTACACACATCAACAAAACATATTGTCTTGTAAATACAGTGTTAAAGGAAAATTCCAGGCATTTTCAACATAATCTACACTGAGAAAACAACAAAAAAAATCGCCTAAACAAATAAACCTTTATGCAAAACCTATGTAGAATGCTACCACGAACGTTTCAATCTGTTATATTTAGATATTTAACTCTAATTCATTTTCACTTTCATTGGGGACAATTATTAAAACGTAACCAACACAGGTCAAAATAGTGAACCTCACAGACACCACATAAATGCCCGTATTGTACTGTACTGCTCCAGTGTTGGAATGTTGAATAAAACTAAAAGTTAGGCAGAGACAATCATGATAGAAAGTCTTCGAAAGACCCTTACTGTCGTTAGACCTTATCGTTGTTAGCATGTATCAGTTGTAGTTTTGAGTTTGCACTGTATACATTACAGTCATTTGGCAGACACCTTTATCAAGAGTGACTTACATCCATCTCATTTATACAGTTGTGCAGTTGAGGGTTAAGGGCCTTGCTCAAGGGCCAGCAGAGGTAGCTTGGTGGTGCTTGGATTTGAACTCACGACCTTCCGATCAGTAGTCCAACATCTTAACCACTGAGATACCACTGTCCCTTTCTTTTTATTCTTATGCATTGTATAGTCCTACAGCTGGCTTAAAACTTCCATTATAAGAGTGTCTTTAATTCTACAGATTTTCTTTTTATTCTTATGCAATTCCATTCTCAAAACTAAACATGTAGAAGGCAATGAAGGGTGTGAACCTAGAGAGCTGAACTGTTTGTGCAAAGCCAGGCGAGACAGCAGGCGTCCTCTCAGCAGCTTGACAGTGTTCTCCATGTGGCTGGCACTCAGAGAACTGTGTACCCCTTCCACCTGCAAGGGGTCAGTCACAGTCACTTACTTAAATCTGTCATCACTGCACTTTGGTGTCATATAACAAAATATAATTCCGACCAAACCTATGACAGTATCTCATCTGCTCATTACAAGGTTTAAAACAAAAAACAACAACAAAAAAAAAAATGACGTCAGAAGTTCTGCAGTAAGTACATTCACGAACACCCTCATACCTGTGGTTTGTCACTGGAAAATTGTAATCCTCCAAGATTCTGCACCCAGATGTATGGATGTCCAAGATCAGACACATAATCAGCAAAAGTTGTGATGCTATATACCAAAAAATACATCCATTAGCTGCACATTTTACTCCCCAAATTAAGGTGCAATCATTATTGGTGTAGTTGACCGAATCAATGTGTATACACAAGAACAGCTGAGAGAACTGCCTTACCCCACTTTGTCAAACTGGTAGCGGTTGGTAGGGTTGGGCGTTTCTTGGCCATCATCGTTAGCGTACAGGCAGTTCAACAGAGATTCGGGGTTCAGCAGCTCCCTACACAGCAAGGGATGAAGGTTAAAGAAAACTGAAATAGTCCAAAAACTGAGCATCTGTTCACTTACACTTGGCAATAAGTTCAAGCTTTGTCCCCGTTTTCCATGAAAACCATATTTTATTTATTTTTGTTTCATGGCCTGAAGAACATAACTCACCCTGCGCTGATGGCTCCCGAGAGGTCCGAGGAGGCCGACACTTTTGCCTTCACAGTAAGAATGTTGAGGTTCATCAGGTAATAAAAAAACAGATGCAACACGCTGCCATCTACAACAGAGCAGGCAGAATAGATGTCATGGTCATGCAGATCAGTGCAATTCACAAAGAACAAATGCTGTCTTTCATATGACTGACATCTGTTCTGTACACACACCTTTACACTTGAGGTCAATGCACAATGAGAGAGGATGCCGTTTCAACATTTCTTTACGCTTGTCATCAAGCTGAACGCCAACAGTACCTCGCCGTCGTTTCTGAACGTAAACAGAGCAACAGTGACAGGAATTTGTGTGAATTCACTCCAAATGTAGCTTTATTTTTGTTTCTCTGCAATGATGAAACAAGAGCATCAGTGCTAGAGGACATAATGCTACAGAATGGACAAGATGAGACTGACTCACAGTGTTCTGTTGTTCCTCCTCTGCATCAGAATCACTCTCATCATCTTAAGGAAAAAACAGACACAAGCAATCAACTTAATCCGTTTTGATTTTTTTGTTTTAAATTTTAAATCACAGTTAGACATGAGTAACATTTCTAGACACTGGGGTCACATTCTGAGTGGTTCATTTAATTAGCTGTCCACAGACACTTTGTTGCTAAATGTTTCCCTGCCATTTTCTAAATACAGTGGAACCTTGGACGGCGAGCATAATTCGTTCCGGAGATGTGCTTGTAATCGTATATCACTCGTATATCAAAGCGGAAGAAACAATGGAAACTCATAATTCGTTTCACAGCCCACATATATTTATATAAAAATGATTAATACAAAATATAAAGTAAAAATACATAAAACTGTCATGAATTTGCCCGTGCGGAGCGCGCGCGCAACGCACCTGTTCTGAGCACTCCCAATAGTGGTGCATGTTAGAGAACCCACACCGCTAAAGACTACTTCCTGGTTTTCCTCCGCAATGCCACGGCACGTTACATAGGTGGCAACAGGTGTACCGGACTGGGACTGATGCGGGAGCTATAAAAAAAGACTCACGCAAGCACACCAAGTTCGCGAAGCATTAGTTGCCATTTTCCGTGCTCTTGCCAAGCCTTGCTAATCCCGTGTTTGCTTTCTCCGTTTCTGACTAAGTTTCTGTTTCTTGTTATTCTCGTGTTTATGCCAGTTGCCGATATCCTGTTTGCACCTCAGTTGACCTTTGCCTGTTTTTTGACTCTGCCTCTGCCTGCCGTTTTGTCTGTCCTTCTGCCTGGGATTAAAATAAACCTATTTGGTTTAGTACTGCTGTCTCCTGCCTGCGAATGTGACCATCTCAACCCCACCACACCTGACAAAAACAAAATAACCTGCACTTTACCTTAAAAAGACTCGTGGCTGGTGTGAGGGAGACGAGAAAGGAGGGGAGAGGAGGAGGATTATTGTGTAGGATGACTTTCACTACAACTCACAGAATCACTGCAGTCTGTCGGCTCACAGGGATCTTTTTCTTTTCATGTGACTTTAACAAGGAAACTATCCAATGATGGCCGCTTTTGCCCCCTTTTGAGGATTTCACGGAAATGCGACATTGCATTGTTATTAAACAGATTCATCGTTCGCACTGCTACAGCCTTATTCGGGTGGTGCTTTTCTACAAAGTTTTGCATTCTTTCCCACATTTTACACATCTCCCTGATCTCATTTGAAGTGAGGAATTGGCTTTTTTCTACGCTAGCGCGGATGTTGACTATACGAGTGAGTCACAATCCCGCAGTGAGTGAGAGAGAGGAGTTGTGATCACGTGAGGCTCGGCAGAAGAAGCGTATGCATACTACTCGTATTGCAAGACCTCACTCATTCATAAAGTCAAAATTTCTTAAAATTCCTTAATCGTCTTGCAAAACACTCACAGACCAAGTTACTCGCAATACAAGGTTCCTCTGTATGCTGTGACTGAAAATTCATTCTTTTAAAACCTTGGTTTAAATATAAATGTAAAATTTTTAAGTATCAATCTATATAATCAGAATCAGAAATCCAAGAGAAATCCAAGAAATCCAACCACAACCCCCCCTACCAAAGGAACATTTTTACCTTGAGAATCCTCAGGTGGTCGGGAAAGAGCCTTGGCTTCATCCACATCTCCACTGATAGACAGAGACAGATTATTGTCTGAAACACACACACACGTTCACAATCATCAGTGAACACTTTTTCTACTGCACTGGTTTTCTATTTTCACATAATTCTTTGATTGTGTCTGAGATAGCACAGCTATAAAAGTCAAAAAGAATGCGTGTTGTTTGAATGAGAATCTGCATTACCACAGGCTTGTCCGTAAGCACTGGCCTGCACAAGCAGCACGTACAGAGGAGGAGGAAGGTGCCGCGCAACCTCAGCCTGTTTCTGGACACGCTCAAATGGCATGGACAAGTACTCCTGCACAGGCAGAGATGCCTGAGAGACAAGCACAGAGGGAGAGAGAGAGAGAGGTTGGTTTCCTCAGCACAGAGCACTCTCTGTACTCTTAATGGAGTCATTAATAATGCCAGCCTAGCTATTACTTTTAACAGTGTAAATGTAACCCCATGCTCCTTCAAATCAAGCTGAGGTCCATTTTTTTTAAAACTCAGTTAGATTACCGTATTTTCCAGACTATAAGCCACTACTTTTTTCCCACGCTTTGAACCCTGTGGTTGTACAACAATGTGGCATATCTATAGATTTTTATTCGCTAACTGCCATCAGGGGATACTAAAACGTGACAGACGCAAGAGATCAATGCAAAGAAGACGACATTACCGGTAGTTTTTGGCACTTGATGCAAGCAGCACTACACGCACATTAAGGTATTGTAGTGATGCTTCCGGGTGTGGGCGGGGTTTCCCATCATGCACTGGGGTGCATAATTTGCATAGTGTTCAAGTTGTGTTTTTATTGTGTTTTAACCTTGTTCAGAGATTGTTAGAGTGTTAGAATGTGTTCCATGTTGGTTTATTGTTAATTGGGGGATAATTGGAGTGTTTTGTGTGTGTGTGGTAACTTCACCGTCCCCGAGGTGCTGTTTCGCTCGGGTGACGTGTGGCCAGTTCGGCCATATAGGGATGTGTGCATGTGTGTGCGCACGCGAGTCGGTTTCCTTCCGGGTTGTAAGCACATCAGTTCTTGTCAGAACTATGCTGCCTATGCAACTGGTAGTGTAAATAAAAAGCCTCCTAAGCTGTTGCTAGGGGATTTTCCTAAAGAGCCGGTTGTCATCTCCTGTGTTGCGTGAGCATCCAGCGATGGAAGAAACCTGCCTTTGCCACAGTATGTAAATAAACATTTACAAAATCTTTCTTGTGTAAATATCTCATTTCACGACGTATACATCTACGGCTTATAGTCCGGTGCGGCTAATATATGTAAAAATATTTTTTTAAAAGCAATTCAGGATGTTACTAAAAACCTTGCACTAATTACTGATCCCATCTGATAAACTGATAAAAGTAGATTGTGGTCTCGCCAAAGCACATGAACCAGCCGTGTAGACCTTTACTTGTGTCAATGAACTACCTGCATGATGGCCTGTAGGCCCGGCTGAAGACTGCTCAGGTACTCCTTCTTCAAATCAATTCCTTTCAAGATCTTTTCCTTAGCGCACAGCGAGCTCTTATACTGCTCAGCCAACCTACAATTAAATTGGCAAAACAACCGAATCCTAATCAACCATGTTCCTTGTAAAACCCTGCACGCCACAGGGTTGCGTTATCGTGACTTCAAAAATTATAACCGCAGTTGTTTTGTCAACAGTGAATAAATTAACTACTGTACATAAACCTATAATCCTTCAGATGTGCAAATCTTTTAATTAATATAAAGGTCAGTTCATGGTCACATTAATTTAAGGAATCGTTTAATTACTAAACATGATTAGTATATTATATTATATATATTATTATATTATACATATTAGTATTAGTACATATTTATATGCACACACAAACACACACGCACCAAATGGTTAGCTGAAACATGTAAATTGCTAGTGTAGGAGATCATGCTGAATTTATAAAGAAACAAAAGATTGTGATTATGATTAAATTACGATAAAAGCCAATGGCACTGTATGTGTGTATGCTGAGAGAGCTTGTGCTTTTACGTGTGTGTGTATGAGTGTTATTTCTTTTTGTTTGTCACCTCTTCCTCTGCTCCAGTTCCCAGTCCAGCCGAGCGAGTGTGAGCTGGTGAGGGTCGTCTTTGGTGACATGAGGGCGGGAGATTTCTGCTGGCGCCTCCTTAGAGAACTCCTCCACGCTGACTAACTCAATCTCTTCATGCTGGGACCTACACACACAGAATTCATATTTATGTTTTTAAAAAACATTTAATTTGCAAACATCACTTGGTGCTTAAGGCAAAATAGCACACTGAAAAACACTCAGGTTTGGTCTTAGGAATACAGTTACAGTTGAAATATTCCTGGAGTGAGAACCTTTTAAATTGACCATTAACAAAAACCAGGAAAATATACACATGCTCCCCGAGTTGGCCCGACTTACGATTTTTCAAAGTTACGATGGCGATTGCGATGCGCTAAAAATTGGTATGCTAAAAAAATCGTTCAGACGACGCCCAGAAGCGCGCGGACAACACCCGGATCACTCGCCTCACTCTCTCCCGCAACTCACGGAGTTACGTTGCATATTGATGTACCCTATAGTGCATTACTGCGGCTTCAGGTGCAGCTGTCTGTAGCTGGAGCTCAGTATTTGTGTAGCGAGGTGCTCAGAGACACCGTGCTGCTGCCTCCACCAGGTACGGACCTCTCTAACAAACGCTCTCTTTTGACAGAAATGTGATTTAAATGAAGTCTTCAGTGAGTGTGTGTGGTCTTCTGCAGGAAAAGACTCCTGAGTAGGCTAGGCTAAGCTGGGCTATGCTAGGCTAAGTGGCTCAACACAGTGGTTTGACATACAATATTTTCGAATTATGATGGGTGTGGTGGAACGCATCTCCATCGTAACTTGAGGACTACCTGTATTTTAAAACTGTTCAATAAATGTACATGTTCTTTTGAAAACAAAAAATCCCAAAAAGAAAAAAGCTCAAACCCTCTAATTGTTCTAATTTCTTAGAAATATTTTTTGAGAATATCGTTTTCCATTAACAAGGTGACCCTTTAGCTGCCACAGACAGACAGACAGACTAACTATCACAGCAGCGTGCAAAGCTGTGGAATTTTTAGGGAGTCCCAGTAGGGCACGAAAAGGCTGAGAACCTTACTGTAGGAAGGAACTTGACTGGAGAAAAAAAACCCCAAACAAACAAAGAATAAAATGCAATTTAATTGCTACATTTAAAAATTGAGTGCTGAGGTAACTGTCCAATCATGCACTATGAGTAACTGTGAAACCGTACTTAGAAACATCAAAAAACAAGCTTACGACTTTTCCATTAAGCTAAATGAAGAGCTTGTGACTTACTTGAACTCAAGGCATTTGCCGATTTCTTTCTGAAGATGCATGACTTCATAGAGAAGATTCTGAAGCTGTAGGTGCAACACGTCCACTTTCTGCTTCGCCTGGGAAATAAAAAAAAAATCACGACTCCATATAAGCATTAAGTGGGCTAGAAAGATGACCAAAATGGAAAGAAAGAAAGGCAGAACGTGCGTTGTCGGGTACCTCATGTGTCTGATCCCGCGCTTTCTTCAGCCTCATGTGTGACAGACGATTCAGCTTCTTCAGAGTGATGAAGTGAACGCATCCTTGTCTGCGTTTCGCTTCAACCTCTACACTCTGAATACACAAACACACAAATAGTGGAATGTTTGATTGCGATACACTCAATGCTTTAACTCAAGATGGAAAGTTTAATTTTAAATAAATAACATACTCACCCCTTCTTTAGCTCCACTGGCTTTCAGTTCTTGGATTTCACCCATCAGTGTAGCTAGCGCCTTACAGGTGTTTTTATACAGGACGTAATCCTGCTCAGGGTCTCGGCCCTCCAGTTCCACTTCTTCATTATACGTACGCACATCCTAATGTGGAGACACACCAAGTCAGGGACGCATAGACACTATCTGTGCGTGTGTGCATTCCCTCATATATATCAGCTGGTCTAAAATAAAGTATTCCAGCCAGATGCAGATAACCATCTAGTGTAATTACTCCCTTCTCTCACCCAGCTGCATGTACAGAGAGATGTGTGAGACTGGTTTAGAGATTGAGGAGTGTTTTGCTGAACCTGTGTCCTCACCCACAACATGGGGGAGTGCAACTGGAGACCCTGCCTATCAATAACACTGCATGTCTGCCTGGTATTTTACGATAATCTCCATTTCTCCTCACACATAACAGTAAGATTCTGTAAGATAACTTAAGTAACATTGATCATAAAGTGGGGTTGCACCGCTACCAGTTTTTTCCAGACCGATATGAGTATTTTTATTTGTGTATTCACCGATACTGATACTTCTTAAATTGGATTTCCATGAAAGTGTAATCAATTTGGAGGCAGGTTTAATTTTCTCTTTTG
>JAQLOM010000012.1:13681308-13695648 GCA_030068315.1 Chrysichthys thysi | reverse complement strand
TGGGCCTCCCTCCTGAAGCTGTTGCCCCCGCGACCCGGCCCTTCCGGATAAGCGGTAGAAGACGAGACGAGACGAGCATGCACACATACCAGTCGTAGGGAAAAACCATTAAGAAATTTGGCCAAACTACAAAAGTGGTAGTAAATGAAGAGCTGACTGGGAGCTGAAAGTTCTCACTTTTATTGCTGAGCTGAGCCAAATGATCTGGCTCACTTAACCCTGCTCTGCTACCATGGGGTCTGTGTGACCCCAGCCCTCTTTGGACCATGTTTTTTTTGGCAACTATCAGGATTAGTGACCTTGCCTGCCACGTATTTTCTCATAAGGCCTTCCTAAGTATGTGACACATGTGATAGTTTCAAAGTCTTTACGCTTATTTTTTATTTAGGTTTATTTTCGCTTCACCGTAGTACCTTCAAGACAGAAACCAGGGCCAAAAGGGAATGGGTGTCAAGCAGACACACCCTGAAAGCATTAGATTTATTTTTTGATGATGCCATGATAATAGAGATTGTGACATGGATCAACCAAAAAATTTCATATGTGAAAACCGGTTACACAAGCAATGCTGGATTTCTGAACCAAAAATCCACCACCAGAAGCACCCACACCAGTCACAAGCACCACACAGCGTCATCCAGAACAATGCAAGAGATGCTATATTTGTCAAAGATCAAGTGACAATAAAACCAAATTAGTTGTGCAACCAATGCCAACAGTACCATTTTTGCCTACAGCGGGGTGAAATAAGCAGAAACTCACACATGAAGCGTTGTGCCATATTATTTGGATTTTATAACACATTGTCTTACCATATTATTTCAAGGAAAACAAAATATTGTAATAAAGTGGGTTTGGTTATTCTGGTCATATAGCATGTTTTTCACCATGGGGTCAAACTGAACCCATGGTACCAAGAATGTGACTTTTTTCATGGTACCAGAGAAGGGTTAAAAGAGCTGGAATTCTCATCACTAGCACTGTCATGCTCGAACAGGATTGTCTTAAAGCTGTTGCATACAAAGACATCCTATACAATTATGTGCTTTCAGTATTGTGGCAACAGTTTGGGGAATGCTTTTCCAAAAACTGTGAAAAACTCAACCCATATGTTCAGTCTGGAAACGTGACTGATGTGGCACTCTTTTATTAGTTCTACCACATCCCAAAAGTGTTCTATTGATTCAGACGCAGTAACTGGGAAGGTCTTTGAAGAACACTGAACTCATTATGTTTATGAAATCAGTTTGAGATGACTTTGTGACATGGTGCTTTATCATGCTGGAAGTAACCATTAGAAAGTGGGATTGAATTGTGGCTATGAAGGAATACACATGGTCTGCAACAATATATGGTTATAGTATTGTGCCCAAATGTGCCAAGAAAACATTCCCCACACCATTACACCACCTCCACCAGCCTGGACTGTTGACACAAGGCATACTGGATCCATGGATATTATTCTGTTGGCACCAAATTCTGACCCTACCATCTATGCTCCTCAGCTGAAATCCAGATTAAGCAAACCAGGCTACATGTCTCCAGGCTTTAACTATCCAGGATTGGTGAACCTGTGTTCATCGCAGCCTCAGGTTTCTGTTCTTGGCTGACTGTAGTGGAACCCAGCAGAGTCTGCTGTTGTAGACCATCCATTTCATGGTACCATGTGTTGTACACCACAATTGTACAGGGTGGTTATCGGAGTTACTCTAGCTTTCTGTCAACCTTTGAACTAGTCTGGCCATTCTCAGTTGACCAGTGACAAGGTACTTCCTTTAGCATAAATGCTGCTTAGTGGATTTTTTTTTCTTAATTGCACCATTCTGAGTAAACTCTAGAGACTGTTGTGCATGAAATTCCCAGAAGAGAAGTTACAAACAACTCAAACCACCCCATCTGGCACCAACAATCAGGCCATGGTCAAAATCACTGAGATCACATTTTTTCTTGTTCTGATTGTTTTATCCCAAGATGTTGGCCCATGGTTGCAAGATGTTCTGCACTGCTGCCACATGATTGACTGATTAGATAACTGCATGTATGAGGTGTATAGGTATTGCTAATAAAGCACTGCATGAGTGCATAATGACATACATCGCATAGCATCATGACAATGCATGAACAATATGCAGTGTACATTACAGCGACATGAATGCAGATTTCTGAGACATAATCACATGGGACCAAGGTCCCCCCCACCTTTAAGTAAAAATGTCAGAATTAACTCCCTTATCTGAGGAAAACTCAACCTTTCACCATGTACGTTTTATTGAATTCATTATCTGTGAGCAAAAAGAAACTAAACTTTAGTCTACTCTTTGTAAAACATAAAACAGCATAATTGCTGAAATATGTAAGCAACATTTAACCATTTCTTTTACTGGTCATGTTAAATTTATATTTTGGTACAGAGTCTATACTAAAAAAAGAACATTTAAAATACCTTTCCCCCGTTAAACAACCCAGATCAGTGTGGGGAGCTTAAAGCCTGCATGTTTCAAATCGGAAGAAAAATAAATTAAACAACACAAACTGATCAATTAAATTGCTTCATTTCTCAACACAAAAAAAGCATTAAGCTTTGTATGTTTAAGCAGAGAATTTACATACATACATGGTCATTACTGTAACCCATAAGATTGTATCCCAAAGTGGCCATGCCATCTCATACCGAATGTACAAAGGCTCCATTACTAACAGTATTAAGAAATACTGTAGGTTGTAGAAAAGAAGAGGAAGAAAAAGTGAAGGGGTGAGAGGTGCTCAGCATTTTGTGACATTGTATTACTCTACTTCTGATACATTTTTATAGCACTTTATTTAAGTGAAATCCATATGTTTTATATAAAACACAAATCTAAAATACTTAGATTAAAAAACAAAAAAAAAACACAGAAAAAGAGACAAGTCTAACAGTTCCCAGCTAGTTGGGCATGGCACCCATACGTGGAGGGGACTGCCAGACTGCAGAACTTGTGCGCTTGAAGAAGCGTGGTTTGCTCCTCTGGAATATTTCCTCCAGTTTGGGTGGTTCAACATCCCCAAAGTAGGAGTGCACATCCGGTGGGTCATAATACTGCTTCATAATAGCTTGCTGAAGCTGCATTCCTGCATGTAAAACAGATAGGCTTAATAATGAGATCATTATAATAGCAAGGCAAACAGTAATATAAATCTCCAGAGAACACGTGCAAAAACACAAACAATTGCTGAGATCTTACCCTGAGCCCACGAAGGGATGGGTTTCCTGGGTGCTGACTCATCATCTGTTGAGTCATCACTGTTCTGGTCCATGCCATAGTCATCTGGATTGACCAAAACCTCGACCTTCTTGCCTTTAGGTGTAATCTGGTAGGACTGAGGGGACTGCTGTAGGATATAAGCAACAAACATTTTACACACACCATCCAGAAACATCAACCTTTTAACAATCTTTACGATAACAAAAATCTAAGGACCATGACCATGAAACAAATTAATCCAGTGTTTTAATTTTTTTATGTCAGTATATATACACAGTATAGTACAGTATGTCATTACTACACACAAGAACAGTGAACTCATGAGGAGTAAGGAAAATATTTTAGAACATTTCAAATTCAGCATTCAGAACATTTTTTTTGGCATTGTGAAATTCTGGTATGATAAAAACCCTGCTCAGGTGGCCATCACCAGAATAAGAAATGCGCATTAACGTGAATGGAGACAAACTTGAACTTACCTCTACATCTATAGTAACATTCAGCCCTGATCCCTTATCAATCGTCTTATGACTGGCCTCTTTGCCCACAGGAGTTTTCATGACTGACTGCTGAATGAGACGAAGAAAAGAATGCCAGTAAAGCCTAAAAAGAAGCTGAATGATCTGCTAGTACATGTAAAAGAGGACAAAAAGTCTTACCTCAATATCTACAGTAACATTTAGTGCAGGGCTGTGTTTTATTGTGGTAAGTGTTTTACTGACTGGCAGGTTGGCAACAGTCTGAAAAAGTGAGGGAAAGGTATCATCGCAACACAATTAATGGTAAGACAGCAGTGAGGAGTTACAATTACTAACAAATCTGTACACGTACAGTGGCTGTAGGGTGTGTAGAAGCAGCAGCAGCAGGACGTTTTTGTTTGGCCAGTCTCTCCTCCTCAGCCTTTTTCTGCTCTTCCTCCTAAATAAAGCACACATTTTATCTGAATATTCATCACTTAGATTCCTATAATGCATGGCAACAAGTCTAGGCCTTGTTACAAATTGGTATGAATTAAAATACCCTTAAAATATTTTAAGGGGTTGCTACTGAAGAAAAACTATGACAAAAATATGTCTATAACCTATAGACATTTGACTATGCTGTGACCATAGATTCCAAAACGTAATCAGATCATCTGCTGGTTACAGTGATGGTTCCGTAAACATCCTACACACAATCAAAAATTTCTTTGAGATACCACCTGAAGGTTATCTTGGATGGCTGCAGAAACTGTAGAAAAAAAAAAAAAAGCCTCCACCACCTAGTATATAGCTATGCATAAATAAAACAAATATACAGTGGAACCTTGGATTGCGAGCATAATCCGTTCCAGAGACGTGCTTGTAATCCAAATCACTTGTAATATCAAGGTGGGTTTCCCCCCTAATAAATAATGGAAACAGATAATTTGTTCCACAACCCAGAAATAAATAAATAAATAAAAAGTAAATATACATGAAACAAAATAGAATGCGCTTTAGCTTTGAAAAGAATTCCGGTCTGCTATGAAGGAGACGAGAGAGTGTCAGAAACAGGATTATCAAAGGCTACAACAAAAACACGGAAACTAGAGTCAAAGCATGAGCAACGTAAACACTAGAACATGGCTTGGCAATAGCACAGGGAAATGCAAACTAATGCTTCGCAGACTTAGCGTTCATGAGTCAGGCTAGTTATAGTCTATATAATTAGTCCTAATGTCCTCTGGCATGCACCGCTATTGTGAAAACGGGTGTGCTGCACACACGCTCCGCACGGGCAGATCCATGACAGACAGCAGGAGAGATGAAAGATTGTCTTACTTTCAATACAACTCACAGAATCACTGCAGTCTGTTGGCTCACTGGGATATTTTTCTTTTTGCTCGACTTTAACAAGGAAACTATCCAATGATCGCTACTTTTGCCTCCTTTTGAGGATTTCGCAGAAATGCGACATTGCATTGTCATTAAACAGATGAGTGACACACACTAACAGTATATACTAGCGCAAGAAATCCTACTTTGCTCGTCTTGCGAAAAACTCGCATATCCAAGGTTCCACTGTAATACGAAAATAAGCAAACAAACAAAACAGACCCTTTTTTGATGGCTACTACAAAATGTGATGTGCTGGCTCATAAATAAATGTCCAAACAAAAGACTTCAAATTATAGGAGCAGGTCATACACTGACCTTCCTCCTCTTCTCCTCCAGCTCTCTCCTCTCTTTCTCCTTGGCCGCCCTCTCCAGTTCTTTTTGAAGAGCTATGGCCTTCTCCCGCTCCACTCTCTCCTGCTCCAACCTCTCCCTGAAACACAATTTAATTCCCTTTCATATGCTTACCCTGCTTTCTCATCAAGAAACTAAGTGTGAGGGGGGGGGGGGGGCAAAACAAAACAATTAAAAAAGAAAAGAAAAAAACCCAACCCACAAACATGGACTTTGTGAGATTTCAGGACCAACCTCTCAGCAGCAGCCTGTCGTTCTCGCTCCTTCTCCCTCTCTTCACGCTGCCTCTCACGCTCTCGTTCTCGCTCCCTCTCTTGCTCCTTCTTGAGCTCCAGTGCACGAGCAGCCTCGGCTTGTTTGCGTGCCTTCTCCCGCTCCTCCTCGGCCTTGCGCTTGGCCAGTACCTCCTGGTGTCGCCGCTCCTCCTCCTCCTGGGAAAGAACACATGCTTTTCAGAGTCACATCCAGTAGGCATGGATGATGTGGTTTTATACAGCTAACCTACAACAACCACATTCAGGAAAATCTGCGGGGCATCTAGTTGTGGATTAGACTGAAAGATTGAAGCTTTTATCTGCTCACACCCACTCAGGCAAGACTAAATGCTAAAAATATTTAATGAAAAGACGAGCTTTGAAGAGCTATAAAGACCTCTTACTGATTAGGCTAAAGGCTGCCAATATAGAGCTACATTTAAATCAAATAAATATTTTGCAAATTATTGGCAAGGTCTCTGTAGTACCACGAAAGCCCATGTGAGGGTAGCACAGACCAAGGACACAGCATCATTGTGTTGCCAAGTGAGAAAGAACAACCATAACAAAAACCTACACAGCTAATGGTTAAAATTTAGCACTACACTAATATAGGAACATTCATAAAAATGCAGCTACTTTACACTACATAAGCAGAGGAACAAACGTTCACTTTGGAAAATTATAAGTACATAGTGATTTTGTTAAATGTTTTTACTCAAAATATAATTACACTGAAATTTGTTTGTGAACAAATGTGACATTTTGTTTAAAGAATGAATTCTGCAATTTAGATAGACATTTTCTAAAATGTTTTTCATTCATTAGGGTTGAGAATGGAAAAGTGTGCTCACAGCCTGCTGAAGCTTTTTCTTCCGTGCTGCTTCTTCCTGTTTCCTGCGAAGTTCCAGTTCCTCTTGACGCTTTGTTGCCACCTTTTTCTTTGCTTTCTCCTCAGCGAGCCGCTCCACACGCAGCTGACGGCACGAGAGCACAGGTTACAATCCAGACTCACACAAACCAGTTCCATCAGGCTTTAATGAGCACAAATTGACAAATTCTACAACCAACCATGTCGTTTTTCTTCTCTATTTGTGCCATTTTCTCTTCTATTTTCTTTTTCTTTTCCTGCTCTTTCTCCTTTTCTACTTTCACCCGGGCCTCCACTACTCGTCTCAAACGCTCATCCCGCTTCCTAAAAAGAAAGATCACTTTTACAGCTTACACGTCTCATTAACATACACAAAATTATTTATAATATTTTTATTATTATTATTATTAATAATAATAATAATAATAATAATGAGGCTCATACTTTTTCATTTCTTCCTGTTTCTTCCTTCTCTCCTCGTCCATCTTTTTCTTTCTTTCATTTTCTTGTTCAATCTTCTTGTTCAAAGCATCCCATTTCTGTCGCTCCCGCTCCTGACAGAAGAGGAGGTAGGTCAGTGGGAGTAAAGACAACAAGCAGATAAATTGACATCCATGGGGTGATTTTAGTGAGACGTTAATTGGGTTGGAAATAAGGATGATTAAATGAGTCAAGGGTCCGACCCCCCAAAAGTGCAGCATTCTGTAATTTAAAAGTCACAGCCATATGATGGAGTAGTGAAGCACAGCCAAGTATCCACCAGTCGATCACTAAGGTTTCTAATAAATCCACAAGTGGACATAAATACAGGCCAAGTCCCTTGTCCCAAACAGGGTGTAACGGCTTTATTCTATGGTACAAAACGAGGCATTAGAATTTCAACTAATAGCATCTTTTCACTAAACAGTGTAGCATAGCAAGGGTCGGGAACAGCTCATAACCCAAATGAAATACATGTGTTGATATCCTGTCACATAAAAAGTGGGAGGATCTCAGGGAAGATCTACTGATGGGAAGGCGAAGTCGCAAGACACAGCACTCCTGATTTAATGGCAGAATGAACACCAAAACAGTGTGACAATATTTTATACTTTAAATATGCACGCAGGTTCTGTGGCTTAAATACAAACGGGATTCTACACATTATTAAATTTTTAACCACATGCATGGCTTAACACTGAGTGAATAAGGAGCCATTTAAGGCAAGCTAGATGATGTCAGAAAGAAACAGAGGTAGGTCATCTAAAATCATGCATGCATAAAATGCAATGAATCATTCCTGTGAGTAAATAAATAAATCCAAATTGAACTGATGGATAAAACTGATTTTAATGTTGTAAATGCCAATTTCGCTGAATCAGCCTAATACTACTGCCATGTACTCGACTACTACTATGCCACGGAACTGACTCCAGCCACCATCAGGATTACTGCATGTGACCAAACAGACTATTGTAGGTTCACCTGTATGTTCTTGAACATACTGTGGCAGTGAAAATATTGAAAATTGCTTTATTTTTCAATATCAAGCCATGCTGTACTGTCAAGTGAAAAGGCACTTCATGTTTGGTGGAAAACCACCCCATCTCACACCTACATCTGACTGTGCACAAACAGTAATGAAAGCAATGTTCTGGGGTTTTTTTGTTTTGGTTTTTTAAAATGTGGTGTATGGAATTTGATACATGAACAAACCAAATTGTGAAGAATCTGGTCAGTGTTAAACATGCGAGCCACAATACAAATCAATCCTAAGCAGGTAAGATCTTACTAATAAGGCTCTCAACTACTGAGCATTAAGCAGAACTGTGAACAGGGTGAACCGTTACACCCCTAAAGGTTAGAGGACAATGAGAAGCACCCAATTACACGGACATGTGCACACACCAGAGATGAATTTACAGTCGTTTACACTGACAGAGATTACACTTACCACTGAGCCAGTGCTCAACTGGGGGAACAGAGAAGAGCAGGATTACAAGCTCAGCAAGCAAGCTATATCTGCTTTTAGCTGATTAGCTGTGAGCAAATCTTTAAACCCACAAACTATTTGGTGAAAGACCTTGATAACCAGTGTAATACCACCATTAAAAGGTGTGTGTGAGGTAAGCAGACAGTTACCTTGACCTCAATTTTTCCACTCTGTTTAATAAATGACTTCATGACAGAGGTCCGACCAAGAGAGCTTGGAGTCATCATCAGCAGCTGATTCTTCTGCACTGTGTGCAGGAAGGAGCGCATGCCGGGTGTGATGCTCTGTAATAGCCACAAGTAACCAACTTAAAATTAGATCACGGAAAGTCGAAATTCTAAAATTACTCAATATTTAGACTTTTGTGCAAAACACAGACATGGATGGATGGAAATATTATTAAACTCCTAGAGGAAATGTAAGTTTCCCCATGCATTTTAATTGGTTAATTATGGAAGGAAACTCACAGTCAGGCACTTCTTAGGAGGAGAGTACTTCTTCTTTGGGGTGCTAAGTACTTCTGCTGCTGCACGTTTGGAAGCTGAGCGTGAGGCCCTAAAATACGCACAATCACTAGTACACACTATTCCAGAAAACAAAGCTACACACAATCCAAAACAAAGTCCATCGGCAAAAAGGCACACTCACCTAACGTCATCCTGGGGATTTTTCCTACCGTCATCTATGGATTAAAAAAATAAATACATAAACATTTACACCCATTTTATTAAGACTGTTAAACTACAACACCAGAGACAATAACATCTTGATGAATATACTTTAAAGTGTGGCCCAAGCTCCAGTTTTTGTAAAGGAGACTCGAACAGTCACTTTAGCTCTGAACTGAAAGATTCAGACGTATTAGTACCTGATACTGAAGGCCGAGCCATAGAGCGTGTGAAGCGGCAGTTTTCCCGGACACTGGGAGATGCGGTCGACTCTTCCTCCACCAGTACGAGAACATCCTCTTCTACTGGGTTTATAGGCTCTGGCTCCTGAATAGGCACCTGCACACACATGTAGGAAAATTCCCTAAACCATGCAAGCATGGAATATCTAATTGCTACAAGGTCATGTTTCTTAAAGTGCAGGTCAGCTGCATAAGGTAAAACAATGGCTGTCTGGTTGATCTAAAAACTTTAAAAATTTAGTGAAACCTGTTCAGCAGTAGCAGTGTACTATATGTTGGATTCACAAACCATGAAAGGCAAAAGGTGGGAGGGAAAAAAACAACCCATGCTACTGAACATCTTTACCTCAGGCTGATTTTGCTCCGGTTCAGTGTTGTATTCTGCTGCAGGCTCTTCATTGATATCCAACCTACAACAGAGGCAGAGACTTAATCTCCGGCAAATCAACCCTGTTCACTCTGATAGATCCATGCTCAAAAAGCCATAATAAACTATTTGAAAGAAAGCAAAATTTTCACTCACTCATCCATCCTGTCCTCTGCCACCTCCTCATTTTCCTCTGGTTCTACATCAATGTCCTCTATACAAACGGGTTTAAAAAAATAAATAAAAGGTAATATTAAATATTTAATTTTACATTAACCACAATCACAACTTGCTTCGGCAGAAAAGGTCTGCAACCAGTTTAAGCTCAGTTTAAGTTACTGCAGACACACATTCAAGATCCTTTGGAAGGTAATCTGTAACAAATGCAAGCTGCGATACTATACCAAGTGTGTGCCATGCTTGACTGCAAGAAAACGTGCATGCACGCACCATAAGTACAGTATTCCATTCAGTAACAAAAAAGGATTCAGTTTCTGACATGGAATCTGATCATCTCTTTTCAGTTATGGGAAAAGAATGTATTTGAATGAAGATCCCTCATCTGTAACAGAGTTATAAATCTGACATCTATGCAAAATGAATCGATGCTTCCATTTCTGTAAATCGCAACTAACATGAGGCAGAATTAAATGCAACCATTTCTTAGAACATCCACAGTTAAGCTTACACCAAATTTATTCACATAAAGAAAGATCTAATGCAAACTAGTTTGCAGTTTTTCAATTTCCAATTAAAAAATAAAAAGTTTTGGAATTTAATATGCTTTATGCAGTGATCTCACATCCTGCAACAAACAGCAATCATAACCTTAGCCATTAACTTTTTTTTAGTTTAAAAATAAACAAACAAACAAACAAAAAAAACCCCTTGCTAATCTTAATGGCTCTCTTTAAATATCTGGGCATTGTGTGCATGTGTAATCTCACCACTGACAGTGCTGCTACATGACGAGTTGCCCAGCCTGGCCTTCTTCTTCAGAAACGAGCGGCGAGAAGCACGGCGCACTGCTTCCTGAGTCATGCTGCGCCTGAGGCCTGCCAGAGAGCGCCGCACCACCAGAGAGCGTCGGCCCGAGCTCCGGGTTGATGTCTGGCCGCCTGAGGTTGCGATGGGGATCTTCTGCGCAGAGCGGCCTGGAGAGTTAGAGCACTGGAGCAGCTTTTCAGCAGAAAGACGCTCAACCAGGGGGATTTTAACCATGACCTCAGACACCAGTGTCTGCACAGGAGATGAAGAGCTGCTCGACTCCTCTACTTTCTGCAACTTTGCCTCAGAAACATTCTCAGGTGACTGTGGAGCAGCTGCTGGCTTCTCCTCCTTCTCCTCCACTGCAATCCTCTCAGCCTGCTCCTTAGCCTTGGCAGCTGTTTTGCTGCGTGTGCTACGTTTGACCGGCTCACCATCTGCCGCTGCAGTGGCTTTATTACGACGTGTACGGCGAACGGGCTCCTCAGGTACACTGTCAGTACTGTTACTGGGGACATGTGTAGACACCAACTCAGAGATTGAATTGAGCGCAAGCTGGACTGAGGAACGTCGCAGGTTACTGCGCTTTCCCTTAGAGAAACTGAAAAGAGAAATTTTATAATAATAATAAAAAATTAAATACAATACACAGACTTGAATTTACAAATTTGTAAGTAAGTGTCAGTATGGAAACTTTGGGCTACACATATATCTATGTAGATACTACAGGCATCCAAGGCACGAAATTTTCACTGTTTTTGCTCCTCGAATAGTATAAACTTCTCCATAAAATGTACCAGAAATTGTTCTTGAAATAAGAGTAAAAAAAGTTCCCAAACATCCTGTTTAAACATGGCAATATAACCAGCATATAATACTTAAGGTCCTCAATGTGTACAACCATAGGTTAAAACTCTTGTATACATTGCTTCAGTGGTATCTCCTCGCCCTCACCGTCTTTTGCTACGAGCTTCAGTGAGCTCTGTGGACACCCGTTTCCTGCGGTTTGACTTTTTCTGCGATGGAGTCTTTGGCATAAGCTCTGGCTCTGTGCTAAAGTCACTGCAAGACAAAATCCTGACACTTAGTTCATCTCCACAAACAGAACAGTAACACAGCATATTTAGATACAATAGTTCCAGCAGCATTGACTGAGGTTCAAATCTGTACTGTATACCTGGAGAACATGCGTTTAGCCTCCTGCTGGATCTCTTCCAGCCATACTATGTGAATGCTCTCAATCTCATTGGTGAACTCCTGCAGCTTCCCGTTGAACACCTGCATGAGGGAATGTGTGGCCTTCGGCAGGGAACTCATGGCTGCGTCCCTAGAAAGAAAGGAGGAGGGAAAGATTAAGACAAGACTTTTGAATGAGGGATGACGTCATAACTAAGAAAGGTGAACGACATAAAAACGAGCAGCAGCTATTAAGGAAATGCACCATGGGCATGATGTCTGCCTTTTGGGAAAAGTAGAAGAGCAGATCAGTATACTGAAAAGAGATTTAACCTTATAAAATACAATGTCAAAACACCAATATGCCCTTCAGTTAAAAGTAAAAACCAGGCATGCACAAAAAGTCCAAGAAGGCGATTCAGAGCTGAGTGAAGTCAACCTCGCCTGTCAATATTAACTGTCAAGAGAGATCCATTTCATCCAGGTATATAACAAAGATCAGGATGTATCCTGGGTTTTTTTTTTTTTTTTAAACATTACATAAAAAACCCACTACTTGCACTGTAATCACTGCTAGTTATAACTTAACCTTCGCTCAGATACAACTTTACATTTCAAAGTTATCCATTTATTAGCTTCTTGCGAATGTCCAACTTAGTGAGGTGTAGTCATATAACTAGTACAAAATCATTATTTGTCCCATAGTAAACACTTTGATTATTAGTAAGACGTTATTTATTTACTTATTTTGGACAGGACTGGAGCTAGCCAGTTAGCTGACAGTCGACTGCTAGCAAAAAAAACCAAACAAACCAAAAAACACCTTAGCACGCATCTAAAAACGAGATCATTAGCAGGAATTATTGATCCATAACACAAAAGACAGACACCAAATATCGAACCTCTACCTGATTAACTCTGCGTCTAGTTCCGATATCTTTATTAAACAAACATTAAACTAATGAGCTCATTTGTTGAACGTGGGAGCTTAGCTACTAACAAAAAGCTAACATAACGTCAAGCGATATTATGAAAATCACCGAGCCATTGTACCTTTTTTAAAGAAAATATAAGCCTAACGAGTCACTTGACGTCTTCTTCTGGTCCCGTGTCTCCTTTAGGCATAAACATTCAAAAACAACTGCACAACAATAACAAATGAAATTCCTCTCAGATATGTGAAGCCGTCTTTACGAGGCACCCGCTCAAAACGGTTTAAGTAGTTTAAAATTCCGAGAACACCAATCATAGGCGACGTGCCAAGCCATTGGTCCATATCCTTGCCTGTCAGACTTAACGTGACCAATCACAACCGTGAGAAGACGATTTGACGGGAAACGGGCGGTCCTACTGGAGGAAGTGTGAAATCACTTGATTTGATTGGTCAACCCGGACGTCCATCATTGATTCAAACCCCCCAATAAGACTGAAATTGGAACGGTCAGCTCCGCCTTCTGGATTTTTCCCCCTGTGTAAAAAAACCCCCAAAAACAAAACAAAAAACAAAACAAAACAAAAAAGAGCAACAACAACCAAACTACACAGTGCTTCAATGTTTACAGTAGATAACAGTGACCAGAAATGGCTACCGAAACGCGGGCACATTTGATATCAAAACATCCGGCTGCCTACTTATGAGCATTTTCACAAATGTGACACATGTAAAAAAAAAATAATAATAATAATTTTGGATTAATTGTTATTGAATGTCGTCGCCATGATAATTACACCATGAAATAAGTGAAAATTGTAATTTATTGCTGAATGCAAAGCACATTTTATCCGCTTCAAAACAGCGAAAAAGCTCCTTGAATCAGATGCCCAGCCCCTGTTGCGTTGCCTTGGTTACCGAGCTAGCCTAGCGTGGATTCAGCGTCCTCTTGGTAATCAGCTAGCTGGCTAGATCAGGTGGGGGAATGTCAGTCATGTACCCCTGGTTAGCTAGTTAATCCTAAAACTTAACACATTTCGCTCTGTATATTTATTGTCGCGTCAGACTTTATAATGAAGACCTTCCCAGACTGTGCCTGTTGATCAGCAAGGTGAGTGCAAAGCTGGTTGGGTGGCAAAAAAGCTTTGTAAATATTAGCTAGCTAACGCTGCAGAACTAGCTCGTGGATTGACTGAAATAATATAATGTAAACAAGCAAATATGACCAGTGAACAAACGAATAGTTCGCCGAGTATCCAGGAATTAATGCGATTTGTTTATGTTTTGACTTGAGAACATGGACGTGTGCACCTGGCTAGTCAGTTAGCTTGCTGGCGCTAGTTTGCCCCCAGCGCCTGTTTCGGGCTTTGCCGGTTGCGCAGTCGCACCCTCCAGTAAAACCGCTCGCGTAGCCTGGGTT
>JAQLOM010000012.1:13632707-13643429 GCA_030068315.1 Chrysichthys thysi | reverse complement strand
CACACACACACACACACACACACACACACACACACACACACACACACACACACACACACACACACACTTTATTAGGAACGTCTGTACACCTACTCATTTGTCTAAATCAGCCAATTGTGTGGCATCATTGCAACACATATAATCATGTAGATACAGGCCTGTAGCTTCAGGTAATTTTTTCACTTCAACTGCCACAATGGGGCAGGGGGGACAGAAGCAGAAAACAGCAGAAGACCACATCAGATTTCACTTCGGTCAGCCAAGAACAAAAGACTGAGGCTGCTGTGGCTCACCAAATTGGGTCAGACATTGGCACCAACAGCATGAATCTATGAACCCAACCTGTCTTGTGTCGACAGTCAAGACCGGTGGAGGTGGTGTAATGGTGCAAGGAATATTTTTTTGGGTCACTTGGAGCCCACTAATACCAATTAAACATTGCTTGGCGCAGGGGTAGCTTGGGGGTAAAGATGTTGGACTACTGATCAGAAGGTTGTGAGTTCAAATCCCAGCACCACCAAGCTGCCATTGCTGGGCCCTTGAGCAAGGCCCTTAACCCTCAACTGCTCACTTATATAAATGAAATAAAAGTAAGTCGCTCTGGATAAGGGTGTCTGTCAAAATGACACTAATGAATGTTACAGACTATTTGAGTATTGCAGCTTTTGTATGGCGTATAACAGCTACTATAGCTCATCCCTTCATGGCCACAAGTTACCATCCTCTAATGGCTACTTCCAGCATGATAAAGCAAAAGTCATCTCAAACTGGTTTCATGAACATGGCAATGAGTTCAGTGCTCTTCAGTGGCCTTCTCCATCACCAGACATGAATCCAAAAGAACGTCGTTGTAGAACAGAAGACTTGCCGGAGCATGAAAGTGTACCTGAAAAATATGCATGAATTGCATGAGCACTCATTTCAACATGGACCAGAAACCAGAAGTTTCTCACCTGATCTTAAGGCGGTCATTCTCAGCATATAGCCGAAGAGCCTGTTCTCGCTCCTGGAAGAGGTAAACCTGCATGTCACTCAGAGCCTTCTGCAGTTCTGCTATCTCCTCCTCCCGCTGACGCACCTCCCACTGCAGCTTGTGCTACAAGAACACACAAGTACACCACCACATAATGAAATATTGTAGTTGATGCTGTGAGTACTCTATATTCATACATCAGTACAAACACAAATTCAAAGACACACAGGAACATGTACACACATTTAGTCACTGTTCTCACTGTAAAGGCTTACCTGGTCCTCTGCAGTACTCTTGTACTTCTCAAGTAGCTGCAGCAGGTCATCGTGTTCTGCATCATACTGAGCCAATTTATGTCTGTAAAACTCCAACAGCTCACGAGATGGTCTCAGGTAAGCCAAGCGCTCCGAGATGGGAGGCAACGGGGAGTCAGTCTCTTGCTTGGTCTCACGGCTAATCCTCACAGAAGGTTAAAGAAAGAAGAGTGAGACATGAATTACCATTGGCATTGAGTTTAAGCCTGCCAAACTACAGGGTGCCCAAAAACTTTCCACACAACTACATGGACAAAACATCCTCTGTATGATTGAAATTTCTTTGTAACACACATGCAGTCATCTCTCATACTCAAGAACATATCTGGTATTGTGAATGTAACTGAACTTTGATTGCAATTGAGCACTTTAAAGTTTTGTGCTGTAGCCATGAGAATCATTTCAGTGCATTTCAGTTATTATTTTTTAAAGGCATTGCTAAAGTCTATGTGAAAAACAAATACATGTCTGGAAATTATTTCAGAAGACATTTTGCTTAAAAAAAAATAAAGTGTAAATTTCATCTATGTATGAAGACATGGGACATGCTGTACATTGTAACAGATTTTTAAAAAATAATAAAAATCGGTGTAAAGCTGGATTAGTATTAGTAGAAAAATAAAAAAAAATTAGGCTGGAGGCCATGATGTGAGATGCATCACCGTACATAAATCACTAAAATACGGTCAAATAAGCTAGATTACATAACAGTAACTGTCTTCAACAGTAATCACTAACTGCAGAAAACTAATTTCTTGATTACTAGTAAGCAACAACAAAAATCTTGCTAAGTTTTATAATTCTAGTTAAAAATTCATAGCCTAGGTCTGCTTTAGTCCAAAACCCTTAACGGGACTAACAAGATTTTATAGTGCACTCAGGCTTTTTGATGTGCTTGGTTATAGCACTGGTGGTGTCTGCATGTATAATGTGAATGCACATATAAATTCAACTTTGGGCATTTTAGACAACTTCTTGGCATATCTGTGGCTACTTCTATGCTGTTCTAAAACCTCTGATGTTTGGGTCTTAAAATAAAAGACCCCCATGAAGCAAGACTTCTCATTCAAGGTAATAAAGCTGCATTTAATCCAAAGCTGTTCAGCTGGGTGAGGAATCCTGATTGCTTAGCGTTTCAGTCCCTCTTGCACTCCAAGATCTACTGGAAAGCCTTCACAGAAGAGTCCAGGAGGTTCTACATCTAAAAGTGGTCTGTTCAACAAGCACATATGGGTAGGGCTTTGCCCAGGAGACACTGTATGGACTCCTGGACAGGACACTTACCCTTCTCGGACACGCTGCCATGTTGGTGAATCCATCCCGCTTCTTAGTGCCTGGAAAACAATTAGTAAATAGCACCATCATCAATTATTCGGTAAAACAAATAAAGCAGTTAAACGTGCATTAACCGAACCTAGTTTATTTATATACATTTTCAGTCACATCAGGACTTTACATAGTGCATAATTATTATTAAACTGTTCCAGCACAACAACAAGGCAGTGTTGGGTTTTAATCAGGAAATTACAGTGAAATAACAGAAACAGAGTGTGGATCTAACCCAAGTAACAGTTTAAAAGCGGCATTAAATGAACATCGGAGTAACCACAGGGAGTGTAGCCTTAGGGAGCGATGGTTAAACACCGCTCGGCTGCCAGGCGGCAATGACGCAGCGCAGAGCCGGGAAATTTAAACCGACAAACCCGGCCGTGCGACACAGGCTGGCCAACTAGCTACCGTGTTTCAGTAGTCCGTTTGGATATTTCGGTCATATTTTCAACCTGTCTGCGTGACTACAAACTGACTAAAACAAGTTTCTTCAAGCATCAATAACAAATTCGACTGACCGAAGAATCTAACGCTGAAACTATTGTTAGCTAACTCTAAAGTCACCAAGCTAGCATAACGAATAATATAGCTGGCATTATTATTATTTGCATTGCAAAACAACTTCCTGAAATGTCATTTTGATTATTTCATGTTGGTTAAATTGCGTCGTAGATCATTAATAGATGGGAAAACCAATGCTGTATAATTAAATGTTACCTTTCACAGGATACAAATTTGGGCTTTTGTTTGTTTGTCCGTTAACCCGGAAGTTCGTCAGGGTAAACCGGTGCGCATCAAGGCTGCGCCTTTTATGCGCAAACATGCAGCAAGAGTTTTAGGCAGTTGTGCAAGCTAATGTTAGTCACCGGGGTTGTCGACATTCGTTTGATTTATTTTAAATAATCGGTATTTGGATTACTGTTTGTGGACCAGGACTGTCACCTGTTTTGTGCAAATGAATACTTAATGTTATTGGGAGGCAAAATATTTCCTGCATTTTTGCGCCGATGGTCAGCCTAGATGTCTAGCATATTGTTAAACAGACAGGCATTTTAAAAACTAGTTCAATTTGGTTAGCAGCTGAACTTAAAACGTCTGACGTGTCATCTACTGAACAAAGTAGTTGTCTAGTTGCTGCACTGAAAATGTTTAAATTCGGGTGGCAGGCTCTGAACTTCAGCCGGACGCTGCTAACCGGCTTCGCGCAAATCCGGCGCTACAGCAGTGTAAGTTGACACATTCATCGAATTTTCCATTAAAGTGGTGTGAGGTTTTAAATTGTATGATAGTTTGTTTATTTAAAAAAAAACACCAACAACGGTGTTGTATGTGAAAGAACCAATAATGAGTTATAACGTCGGTGTATTAAAGGATTGACGGTAGTCACGGAGAATGCATTGTTTCGCTTTGACTGTTTTATTTGACGGGTTGGTTGTGCGCATGCGCATTTCAGTAGCACTCAGGCACAAGCAGTCAGAACTGGACAGAGCCGGCTGTGGGTCAGGACACGCCCTCTGTCGGTCACGTGATTTGCATTACTGATTTTCTTGTCTCTATAAAGTAAACAAAGAGTTCAAAAATTCAAATAAAACAAGTTCCCTTATACTGAGGGATGCTTTTGCCCATCAAGCCAAACTATAAGATGCATTTGATTATTAAAGATTTTTTTATATTTTAATATTTTCCAGCAGCATCATTTCTTGAGACTGATTATTTTTCAATTATGTTTTTTTATTATTTTTTTTTTTTTTTTTTTTATAAAGCCTTCCCAATGCAACTCTTTTGGTCTGCTTTTCGACATTGATGGGGTCCTGGTCCGTGGACGAACCCCCATTCCAGGAGCTAAGCAATGCTTTAGGAAACTGGTGGATGGAAATGGAAAATATAAAGTCCCAGTGGTCTTTGTTACCAATGCAGGGAATTCTGTCCGGCAGACCAAAGCAGAGCAGCTATCTCATCTTCTAGAAGTAGAGGTCAGTCTTACAGATCAACAGTCTGTTCCGTGTGCAAGTCAACATTTATCTGTTAATGGTATCTTTTGTGTTTGTTTTTTTTGTTTTAGGTGTCACCAGATCAGGTCATGTTGTCCCACAGTCCTTTACGGGTCTTCAGCCAGTTCCATAAGATGTGCGTGTTAGTGTCTGGACAGGAGCCAGTTGTGGAAGTTGCCCACAAGTATCCTTAAATATCTGTATCTGTTTTCTTCAACTTATCTTGCTGCTCATATTTATGTCATCTCTGTCTAAATATACTGACGGTTTCTGCAGGAGCAATTTGAAATCAGACCTTTACCTTTACGACAGTGAGTACAGTTTCTTTGCATTTGTATTCTGTATCTACAATTACATTTATTTATTTATTTTTTACTTAAAGCACAACTTGTTGGTCACCAGTAGACAATATTCATGTTGTGCTGCCATTCACCCGTCATAATAATTACTGTTGCTGTGTAAAACAATCATGGCATTTCGTTTCAAACTTCGACTTTAACAAAGAACAACTCCAGTTTGGGCTTCCAGAACATTGTCACCATTGATATGCTACGAGAGGCGCACCCACTACTGGATGTGGTGGATCGTAATCGCAGACCCAAAGATGTGGTGAGGAATGACATTTCTATTAATTCAGCAGTTTTTACACAACGGATAGGAATTTAAAGAAAATTAGCTTTTAGATTTGCTTGAACACTACGTTCTTTATTCGGAGTCCGAACAGAATGTTTATGGAATTGCAAATATTTTTGCATACGCATATTAAATTACTCCTTTCCATACCATTTACCATTTCTTACACAGTATGAATTCAGTGATCCATATAAACCTGAATACATCTGAGAAACACAAGAATTTCCTTGAGTAAATATTAATAGGGAAACAGTTAAACATGCCTCCTCTTGCAGTAAGTGTTATATGAATTAAAATATTATAATGAACTGAGGTCTGAGTGTAAATTGCACACAAAATGTACTTTTTAGGTTCCTCCATCCAAGGATCTTCAACCAATAGAAGGCAAGAGTTATTACTCAAGTTTCATTTTCTATTTTATTTTAATTTAATGCTTTCACTTTGACTTCCCATTAGATTTAACTTGGCGCTTTCATTTTCAGCTATCGTTCTCTTTGGTGAGCCAATCAGGTGGGAGACTAACCTTCAGCTGATTGTGGATGTTCTACTGACCAATGGGAAGCCAGGAAATCCTGTGACATCACTGCATTACCCACATATCCCTGTGCTGGCCTGCAACATGGACCTGTTATGGATGGCGGAGGCAAAGAATCCTCGGTCAGTTTTTTCCCTTTTTCCCCAGTAAAAGAACTTTCATTTAAATTGAAATTAAAAGTGGGCTCCTGAGTCGCACAACAGGAAAGCGATTGCAATCTCCCAAAAAAAAATGTCACAGCCACAAATGCCACTATATTGGCCATGCTTTCTGGGTAGGAGACAAGGCATATTCTCTCTCTCCTGTCAATCCCAGCAACTCTGTGTGTGTGAGCTGATATATGAGTTGAAGACAGGTAGCACTTTCTTCTGAGTGTGTCATGCTGCTGCATGAGGAGCAGTTTGAAAATATGTCAGCTTTCACCCACCTCTGGGAGAAAAAAAATACTGCATATTTTTTGTAAGCACAGATACAGTATTGTAGTTCTACTTATTACTTCTATATAAATATGAATAAATATGACATTGTGGTTAATACTCTTATTTAAAAGCACTGTCACCTCACAGCAAGGAAGCTTTTGGTTTGAATCCCGTGGCTAACTGGGGTCTTTCTGTGTGGAGAATGCCTGGATGGGTTCCTCCAGGTGCTCTGGTTTCCTCCCACTGCCTAAAAACATGCAGATTAGGTCAACTGGCTACTCTAAATTGCCCGTAGGTGTGAATGGCCTTTTGTTAGCCCTGAAATAGGCTGGTGACCTGTCCAGTGTGTACCTCGCTTCTCGCCGAAATCAGCTGGGATCGGCTGCAGCTTCCCAGCAACCCTAACAGATAGGCAGTACAGATAATAAATAGCATCAATGACTGCTTTATATGGTTTGTTATTCCTGTTTAGATTCGGTCATGGGATGTTCCTGGTGTGTTTGGAGAGCATCTATAAGAAGATCACTGGTTATGACTTGAATTATGAGGCTCTGATTGGGAAGCCCAGTGTGGTGACCTATAACTATGCAGAGCTGCTGATCAGACAGCAGGCAGAGAAGCTGGGCTGGACAGAACCTGTCCAAAGACTGTATGCCATTGGGTGAGTTAAAGGCTTGGTGTACTGCTTGCAGAGACAATGTCCAAGTGATGTACAGTACTGTGCAAACATCTTAGGCACCCTATATTTTTTGTATAAATTTTAGTTGGGATATTTGCTTCTTTTTTTTTTCTTTTTTTTTTAACTTTGCATTAGTGAGTGGGTGAGTGAGTACAAAAACATTTTAGATGTTCAAACATTACTTTTCCGAACAAAAAATAATTTGTATTTGAAAAAAAAAATGGAAAGATCAGTAAAGGCGGCAAAATATTTGATGAGACCACTTTTCAGACAAAAAACATTATGAAGCCTCCTGGGTTTTGCTGCAAAAAGTAAGCAAGTGTGACAGTTAAAATCTCCAGAAGAACTGTGGCAGATTCTCCAAGATGCTCAGAGAAACTCACCAGCTCATTCCCTTATAAAACTGCACACATTGTACCTGGGAGTACTATTTAAGGGGAAAAAAGCAAACCAAATATTGACTTTATATAATTTTTTTTTTACTGTTTACTGCATGTTGTAGAAGGATTTAATTTCATTATTTTGAAGTCATGTTTTGATGCACAGTACTGTAATTGTTCTGAAACCAAAAATCAACAACACAGGCATCATGCAGAGACTTTGCTTGTTCGGTCAGGCTGATGTTTGCTGTGTTGGAAAAATGCATTAAATGAGAAATCATGTGATTGGATCATTAATACACATTAGCCAAAATAATAATAATAAAAAAGCATGATAAAAATGGAATTTTGTTTATGATTTGCTTTTTATATTGTTACTTACTGCTGTATTCATTCGTATGACCATAAAAATGCACAGTCCACGGTTGTCTATTTTTGATCCTTACCATCACAAAGCTTGCTTTATAGTATTTTAGACCTATAATGATGATTTCCTCTAACAAAACCTGTGTCTCCCACAGGGATAACCCCATGGCTGACATCTATGGTGCAAACCTTTATAACCGCTACTTGCAGTCAGTGCACCATGCCAGGACTCAGTTACATGCCCAAGGTGGCTCAGCAAGTCAGGTAGCGGGTGATTACCATCATGAAACAGTTGACGATGCAAAAAATTCGGGCAAGGTGATGGTTGGGGGCTCGTACGAATACCGTCTACCTGAGAGCTGTAGCTCCATCCTGGTGTGCACAGGTGTCTACAAGAGAGAGCAGCAGGAACTGTCCCCTGAGCAAACGGTCACAGAGCAGCGCATCTTCCACGGGCATCGGGATTTCCGCTTCGATCCAAACCTGACCCAGCCTTCGTTTGTAGTTCAGGATGTATTAGAAGCTGTGGAGCTCGTCTTCCAGCAAGAGGGCTCAGGTCTGGAATAAAACCTGAGGCTTCTAAGGTTAACTACAAATACATACAGACGATTAAAGAACAAATTAAGAAATGCTTGTCCAGGTCAGTAAGGTATACTGTAATGCAAGACCCTGAAAATGAATGACTGTAACAGTAGCTAGAAAATAGGATGATGTGCACATTTTTGAAGATTTGTAGTAATTACAAAATAACAGTGGACTGATCATATATTAAGCCATATTTTAGATGAAGCAGTTCTCCTTATAGTATGTTTTAAATTAGACATCATCTTTTACAGTACTATTTAAGTAAATCCATGATGGTTGTCTTTTTTTCAGCATGTAAACTTTGTACCATTTCCCCTATAAAGCATCATGTTATTGTTGGATGCACAATGTTTTGTTACTGGCATGCAATTCCACCTGTTATTTTAGATTTTTATTTTTTAAAAAGGGATTCATTTTAATTGGGGGGAAAGAAACGACTTTGAATTTTTTTTTTTTTGCCATGTGCTGTTTTAAAAAGGGAAAGTTGTCTTTGTTTTCAGTTCAAATAAATGTGATACGACTTTCAAGGCTTAAGTGTTTTGTTCAGAAATTTCACAGCCAATGATGATTTCTCCACTTTAATTCTCATGAACATGGGAAAAGAACCTGAAAAGCTTAAGTTAATTTATAAATTAAAATTTAAGTTAAACTTATCATATTGCGCACACAGCATGACATACATGATCCCCTGTGCAGTGTATATGTGACAGCATGTAGTAAGTATTGGAAAATGGAGTGTGTCTGGAGCCATTTCTCCTTTGAACCAAAAGTCCCTGTAATAAATGTGAATAATGCTTGCACTTAGAGAATATTTTAGTCTTAAAGAAATCTCTGAACACTATTCCTTTAAAAACCTTCATTCCTGAAATTCCTTTAAAAAATTTCAGCAGTCACAAGACTTCTTCTCTAGGGGCTCCACTTCTTCGACTGGGTGAGTCTCAGAGTGTAGAAAGATATTTGACGAATCTGACAGGGCTTCCTGTGGGATTATGCCTCCATTTCGTACTATCAGCTCCCGTGCCATTAGCTCAAAGGCTTCTTGTACATTATGGTTTTCCTTAGCAGATGTTTCCAGGGCAGCTAGAGCACCTTTCTGTTCAGCCAGAGTACAGGCATCCTCAAACAGCACCTGTCGGTTGGGCCGCAGGTCACATTTATTACCTGAAAAAAGACAACATAATGGAAGTTGAGATATTTGAGTAGGTCAAAATGCTCTGAAAGCAATTCTATAGAACTTGATATACATTCCATACAAAAGAAAAGCACATTGCTTGAAATTAGGAAATATATCTGCATTATGTAATTTTATTGAACATTGTCCGTTTATTTTAAGCTCAATTACATATTTTCTTTTGTTTTCAATTACAGGAGTAATCACCAAATTATAGATCCTATAGTACACATAAACTGAGCAGATAGATACCCTTTTGTACATGGAACCTAACTGGAACCTCAGGTAATGTGTAGGGTGTCATGACACAAGCATATGACCACGCTGTATGAATGAGTACTAGATTTTAAACAAGAAAAATCAAATTAAGACTGATCTGAAAGTTGTATTTAAAGGTACTGGTTATTGTTTGCAGAAATATCAGGTCTATATGTCACATAATTCAGGTCACCACATTCATAGGCTTTCCTTCTCAGTATACTGCTTGAATTATTCAACCCTTAAATAACCTCTCTGACAAGGTAATAGTTTGAGTATCTGCTTGAGATTTTTGATACTGAATCTGTTTAATTCTGGAATAAATCTTTGACTACAAATAAGAGATTTCTGCCATACATTTGGTATTTGCCATCCATCTATGTACATCTTTGCAAGCATCAGTATGGTGTGATGGGTCCACAGGAATGCCTCAAGGCAAAGACAGCCAGTGTGACCCAAGTGATGTCATAGACTGTGAATGTCATTTCTGACACAATGGCACTTCCTAGTACAGTGCACTTATGGAGATGAATTGAAGCACTGTAGGAGGTGGAGACGAATCTGAAGGGCACAATTTCAGAACTGTAATGTAGTTGCTTTGGGTCGTCAAGCTTTTACAATCAACTATTAGAAGTCAGATCTAAAGGCTGAATGTCTGAAACATTCTTCAAAAAACCCTTTTTATGTATCATTTTATAAATGTGATAAGATGATAAAGATTGGCAAAAAGCTATTCAAATATTTTCTAAAAATACCACTTAAGACATACACTTTATTGACCAAAGTATGTACACACCTGGCCATCATACCCATATACAACCCGAATTCCAGAAAAGGTGGGACGTTCTTTAAAGTTGAATAAAATGAAAACTAAAAGACGTCCAAATTACATGAGCCAATATTTTGAACATATAACAGAACATAGATAACATAACAAATGTTCAAACAGGGAAATTGTACACCTTTATCCACTAAATGAGTACATTTCAAATTTGATGCCTGCTACAGGTCACAAAAAAGTTGGCACGGGGGAAACAAATGGCTGAAAAAGCAAGAAAGTTTAAAAAGTTTCAGCTGGGAGAACATCTA
>JAQLOM010000012.1:13599304-13610346 GCA_030068315.1 Chrysichthys thysi | reverse complement strand
TTGCTAATTCATTTTGCTGTATGTATATTTTTGACCCAGCAGATGTGATCAGTTTTTTCTGTTAACCCATAATAAAGCCATAAAAGAACCAAACTTCATTAATGTTTTTTGTGACAAAGAAGTATCTGTTCCAATCACTCTATCAGAGGAAAGTCAGAGTTGTAGAAATAATGGGAAACTCAAGAGAGCCATGATATTATGTTCTTTACAAGTGTATGTAAACTTTTGACCACGACTGTATAAGCCCCAATCAGGAAACGAATGTTGTGTCTATGTCATTGTTTCCAAAAGCCTCCGTTTTCCCTTGTCCACATTAAATTGTTACTCTGGAGTTTTCAATCCAAAATGGGGATAGCAGCGTTTCCAAAACTTTCCATTTTAGGAGCTAAAAGACTCTGGAGTAGTATGGACACCAGGCATAAAACGCAGCAAAAGCAATGTGTTTTAAAACTAAACTGTATCAGTATGGACATAGCATTAGTATCTCCTATATTACAGAATCAACAGAGGGGCGGCATGGTGGCTGAGTGGTTAGCATTGTCGCGTCACAGCAAGAAGGTCCTGGGTTCGAGCCCCGGGTTCGGCACAGGTGCCTTTCTGTGTGGAGTTTGCATGTTCTCCCTGTGTCCGTGTGGGTTTCCTCTGGGTACTCTGGTTTCCATCCACTGCCCAAAGACATGCGCATTAGGTAGATTGGCTACCCTAAATTGTGTGTGTGAGTCCCTAGTTGGAGGGCTGGTGACAGAAAGGGCATTTGGCCATAAAACACTATGCCACAAGAGACACCATGGTTCTATGGTGCACCGGCCTACCCAGGTGGTCCTGGAAAACCGGCTCTTAAACGGAGATGGATATATTACAGTATCAACTGAGCTGTTTTCTTCTTTACACATAAGTGTCTTATTGCTACCACAACATTTTATTCCTGACACATAAGGAAGCACCTCAGCATTATTCCCTGAGTAGATGATGCTACCTTGATAGGCCTGTACAGATTCGGCTTCTTCCATCTGTAATACAGCAACCCAGCAATAGTTACTCCATAGGAGAGGTAGTTGATGAAGGACACATAGTTTATAAGGTTATGTGTTTCACCAATGCACATGATAACGATCGTGGCAGTGCACTGTGCAAGAAGATGATAGAAAATGAGAAGAACAGAGAAAGGAAAAGAAACAAAATCAGACAAAGGCAAATGAAAACAAGAGAACTTGCTGATACCAAACTGAGGATAAAATTAACCATGAAAAATACAAAAACGATATATGAAGTATTTTCTATGTGAGGACATATATTAACTCACACAGACAAGCAGGGCTGGAATTGGGGTGCAGCTCTTAAAGTGAATCATAGCTAGTAGGCTGGGTAAATGACCTTCTCTTGCACCAGAAAAACAAAGTCTGAAAGTGCACAAAAACATACCACACACACACACGCACACAGAGTAAAACATCTAAATACTCATGCTCTCACACAATAAGAACTGAATGGAAAGATCTGAGTGTGATTACGGACAAGAAGTCCTTAGTTCATTTTGAACAGTAACCCAAGGTATACACAACATCTCCCTAACCCCTCACTATCAACGTTCTCCTCATGAGTGAATACAACAGAATAGATTACGGAATATTCATAAAAACACTGCATTATATTATAGGCCTACTTGATCTTGTGTTACTGGGGTTGAAATCAAACCTATTCAAGTGACCGGTCAAATGAAGTAATAAATATAAGCCCAACATTGCTGCTTCACAACGCCAGGGCTTCTGGTTCAATCCTGAGCTCATGTTACTCATGCTCATGCTATCGGTGTTGGTTTCTGGGTTTTCCAGGTTCCTACCTCCTCCAATAAACCTGTCAGAAGGTGCACTGCTTATGATGAACTGGGATAGGCCCAAGACCCACCAAGTTACCCTGGGTTTTGATTTCCAGCAAGAAAATTGAAAACAAAACTTACAGACAGCTGTCTATGGTTCACAGACCGCACTTGTACAGAATTACTGTACAAGACTTACACTGAATGTAAAGTCACAGAACATCCAGAAGGGGGCAGAAGAACATTTCACTACATTCATTGACATATCTTCTACAAGGGAGAAGTCCTAGGATGACTGAGCTGACCTGGATGAGGTGAAGAGGTAGCCATTGATTCCTCCAAATGTGGAGAGTGCCACGGAGATGGGTATGATTGTGGAGAACATTCCCAGCAGCTTCTCTCCAAATGTCTGTTGGATACAAGTGTCAGAATGTAGCACATCCTCAACACAATCGCTAATGAGAAGTCAGCAGTAAGAATGAGATAGTGTATATAACCTAAGGCTCTGGGAATTATGCTAAATCACCTAGACTGAGCCAATAGTTAGAATTTCTGTCTGAAGAGCTTGTGAGTAGGAATTATGTGTTGTGTACTTACTACAGCCACAGCATTGGAGGACAACAGCTCATCCGGGGACATGGAGGAGAAGTATGCGATATTAGTGAGAGTGTACACAAAGGTCACCAGTGGAATGGAAATGTAAATTGCACGTGGAAGGTTCCTGATGAAACAGTAGCACTGCTGTTATAATACTGAAACTGCTGACAAGAATATTGTTCAACGGCATTTATGTGCGTCATGAAAAAATGAAAAAAAAAATACAGCAAACTGGAGATATTCAGGAATTCTACCATACAGCTGCACATGAAACCATGCACTGGCACATGAAACATCATCAGCTGAGAGTGTGGGTAAAAAAAAAAAAAAAAAGTCTTTCGGTTAAATAGCTAAAGACCACATTTGTGGTGTAAGACTTGAGCACATGCTGCACGCGGATAAGAATTTGCACAGCCCTTACATTAAATGCCATTAAAAATATTACACAAAATTCCAAGAACCTATATTTACAGTATACCAAACTATAACTGCACCTTATTAATACATCCAGTGGTGCTTGAAAGTTTGTGAAACCTTTAGAATTGTCTAATCTGCTAATCGTAGAGGTTCACATACTTTTGCCACTGACGGATATGTAATATTGGATCATTTTCGCCAATTAATAAATGACCAAGTGAATTTTTTTTGTCTCATTTATTTAACTGGGTTCTCTTTATCTACTTTGAGGACTTGTGTGAAAATGTGATGATGTTTCAGGTCATATTTAAGCAGAAATGTAGACATTTCTAAAGGGTTCACAAACTTTCAAGGACCACTGTAGTTATTTTTTTGAGCACTCAACCAACGCCAACACTAAAACTGCTGATCTTTGATAACATCCAACATAAAATCCAATATAACATTGTCAAAACACTCAATATGTAAGGAGCCCATGCTCACCTCCTGGGATCCACCACTTCTTCTGTGACGTAATTGAGAAAGTTCCAGCCACTAAATGCAAAGGAGGCCTGAAGGAACGCCAAAGCAATCTGCCCCACTGATGGTGTCTTATAAAACTCAAATGCTATTTGTGGTGTAAGACCCTTATAATTACCTGAGGAGACATTATTTCACAAAGGTCATTTATCTGTTTAAAGACGTCAGAAAAACAAGTACCATTTGGTGCTTTGGGATACCACTCTGCCCTACAAAGGCAAAAGACCTTAACTTGTTTGTTATGTAACTTGATGTTATGGCGTTCTGCCTTTGTAGGGCAGCACTGGAAACCTTATACTGGTAGAAGTTCAAATTTCTGTGACCCCAACCAGATAAAGGTGAAGATGAACCGAGTTTGTTGTGATTAGATTTTGACAGAAAACTCTGACTGAGGCACGATTTGAAGCTACTGTTCCCATACTCTTCTACTCTTTATTATTCAGATAGCAAATTGTGCCACTCTTGGGTAACTGGATTCCTAATTTAAGCTGTAGCACTTACTATACTTAAAACAGGAGTGTTTTCCTTGATCTTCTTTACAGTACCACCATTCAGTGGTTAAGGCCAGCATACAGCAGTATTACAATCATTCTACTTAACTTCCCAGTCTTCCTACGTAACTAATCATGATTCCCATTAACATTTATAGGTAAGACCTGTTAAATGGTACCTGGTACTATAACGCTCTTACCTTCATAGATCTGGTGCAGTCCCACAACTATAATGAGGCCCAGAGCCAGCAGCTTCCCTACAGTGAAGATATCCTGGATACGTGTGGCCAGACGCACACTGAAGCAGTTCACCCATGTCAGAAATACTGTAAACACAGTTACACATTCAAAAACACTAAACATCAGATCTCCAAGAGAAAATTGGGGACAATTCTATGTCCATTTTATTTGTGTAAATTATTAGAGGATGACATGGTACCTCGACACTTTCTGCCACAAAACATGCGTGCCAAATTAACCAGCTAGTTAACACAGCTATTTCTCAGTGATGAACAAAATCTTAATAGTTATGATACTGTATATTGTGATATTTGTAATGATTTAAAACAATATTGCCTTTAAAGTGCCAGTGAATTGGCTTTAAATGCATGTTCCCTTTGATGGGAGCGGATGTGTCAGACGGCTAAATTTAATTTGAGATGCACTAGTCATGAAAGCATTTTTGTTTTGTTGAAATTTTTGCTTCCATCTTTTGGGACTTTTATCTTTTACTAGCAGATTACCCAGTTGTTTCCCTCACTGAGTGCAAGGGGAAAAAAATAAAATGCAGTACTTATAAAATAAGTTTGTTAATTACCAATTTTAATTTTCAGCAAATAGTGGTCGTACGTCATTTCCGTTTTAAAAAAAAAAGAATTTTAAATATTTTGATCAAAGTTTTCTTAAATAATTACTTCCCAAATAGGTGTTTACTTCTTTTGAATATCAGTAAAATAACTCTCACACAATTAATAACAATTCGTAAAGATGAGATAAAAATGACGTCCACAAACGAAGTGATTAGTTAAAATATAAGCGCTAGTTACGCTGTTTCAGGTCATACGCACGTATAATATGTTCTGTGGTCGTACGTCATTTCCGTTTCAACCATGAAAAGAATTTTAGATAGATAGATAGATAGATAGATAGATAGATAGATAGATAGATAGATAGATAAAGATACTCATAATTAGGTGTACACCTTAAATATATGTTAGTCAACTGGAATTTAGAGTGACAAAGACAACGAACTTTAGCCACAACTTCACACACAAAACTGACATTTTATCCTAGATCACCTGAACAAAGTGCTCATCAATGAAATGTTTTTCTGGGACTGTAGCTAACCAACAGCAGAAATATGACTGCCCTGTTTCTGGATGCATACTTTTTTGATCACACATATTTCTTCATCCCATATAGTTAGCTGGCAGATAATGTAAAGAAAAAGAATAAAGACAATGGGGTCCAGTCAGTATAAGTTACAGACATTTTCAGTCGCCTATTTGCAAGCACCCACGCAACAGCTTGTGCAAGAAACTGATAGCTAATATGCTTGGATACTTGCTAATCAGTGCAAATCACAGTAATTACAATTACATGGTAAAATTTTTGCTGAACAAACTAAACAATATTGAAATCTCTACAATGGACGAAACTAACAAGGCGTTCTCGCTGGTTGGCTGGCACATTGTCAGTTTGTTATACTTGTAAGTTTTATATAAGGATGATTGTACACATCCATGCAAAATGTAGCCAGTAACTAAAACTAATACAGAAACCAGTCATATGTTTATTAACATTACTTGAGTAACAGAACAGCACAGGTAGCTAGATACATTTCCAGGATAGAGATATCTACTGCTGGGTTTCCAGTTCAGATCCTTTGACCATGTTTAGTGTGGGGCTGTGCAAAAAAATCAATCAAAAATCATATACTGTAAATAAGTGCATAGATGTTGTACCAAATGACCTCACACATGCACCTGAAGGGGAGAAAACAACGTTGCTTGTAGACAGAAGGAACAAATATGTCCTAAATAAGGTTTTAATACCACCTACCACATATTTAATTTTGAAATACTAACCTAGCGATGCGAATGGCACATGCATACAGCATGTTTATCAAGACACATTACACTGCTGTTGGCAGAAACACAGAAGCCTTGCCATGACTAATTGCATAATCAGCCTTTATTACTGTGGGTTTAGTTTTAAATTTGGGAGTACACATTGTGTTCTTGGCACCCTAACATGATTAAAGTCTTTAACTAAATAACATTTGTTTTTGTTCAGGATTTAATCTATTGTAGGACAAAATGCAGACAAGGAGTCGTTCACAGACATCTGCTGGGAAACCGTAGCTACCGCGGTCTGCTACAGGAATGTGAGAATCAAAGAAAAGACCATATACCACTTTTCCTTACAAACTGGTCAAATATTGGTCATGAAAAAGAATCCATGAAGAACACTGCAGCCGTGGGTGCCACTTAATGGTTCACTGACTTCAAATTCCAGTTGTCCGACAGGCATTTAAGATCTGTGCTTTCTTCCAAGACCAGGCGGAAACGTGCCAAAAGAATCCCAGAAGAAGAAAAAAAAAAACCCACTATGAGAATGTGGGAATCCTTAAAAAAGCTGGAGTGGAATTGTAATTCTTTCAGCTCATCCATCACTGTCCCTGTTACTCCCTTTTCCTACGTTCTCTTCCCTTCTGCTCCCTTTCCCCTTTGTGAAACCTAAGGTCCCTTTTAACCTCGACTAACAAATTGCTCTGTGGTGTAACCGAACAAAAACAGAGGGCAATGAGCAGGTCTGTGAAAAGATTGGAGCGCCTCACTCTTTTACAGAACTCTTCTCTTGTGTGGGCTCCACAAACAAGAGGAAGTAATTAGAGGTTATGCAATAATCACACGCCTTGTCGTCTCTGACACAGCACAGTCAAGTACTCTGCTGTTGTTGCTCATTGCCCCCTGTGAGAGTTTGGCCTAATCAAGAATGAATGTGCTCTGCATGTGACATATTGGCAGTCTACTGTTCTTGTTTTGGTTTTTATCATTCAGAGTGTTCTTCTGCTTCTACTCCCTGATCACTTTTTCTGAGCTCTCATTACATTGCCACTGGAGTGTAGCTGCTGGAACTCTGGGAAGGTGGGTTGGCTGATTGGCCAATTAGGCAGGTTGGTATTTCTAAAGAACACAGTGCAAAAAAGAGGAAGATTTACTTTTTAGTGCTTCACAGCTTCTTAAGCTGTGCTAACGCGCCAAGCCCATTAAGACCCTGAAATATGCCTTAACATCTCGGTGTGCTCCAACAGTGAACAAATAGTGCAATCCTATTGTATTCAATGAACACAGCTTGTGTTAATGCAGAATAATGCTGAGAGATGCCTATAATAATTACATTATTGTCTAAGGGTATAGTATTTATACCCTCACACATGTTTTGGTTTTGGTGTCCAGGTTAGTAGCACCATACTAGAGCATATTAGAGCTGAAAGCTTCAGAGAAAGGTTATCATTGTGCCAAAGAACCAAAACACTCAGGACATGTGTGCCTTGAATCATCAATCATCAGTCCACATCCATTTTATTACGAATTTTCACCAGATTCTGAAATATTCTTAAAAAAAAAAAAAAAACTTCCTCACAGGTTTTCTACAACAGCCTAAACACAGTGTGCTTATTTCACTAATTGATCTCCCTGTTCCTAAAGAAAATACAGTCATTTAATAATAGCCATGCAAAAAATACGGGGCCAGTAACCCTTGGAAGACCCAAGAAGTGTGGAAAAATGACTTAAACAAACAAGACGTTGCTTTACTCACATATGCAGACAGCGGAGAGCATACGTGTGGCCATGTACGGAGGAACGCAGTTGGGAAAGGCTGGCTGTAGGACATAGTTGGAGAAAGTGAGGGCTATTACAGCCAGAGTAGTAGGGTACATGATCAGTACTGCACTCCATAAAAGCAGGAACCTGGAAGAAGGGCGAAGAAGGAACAGATGGGACATTTTCTGCAACTCAACTGCAAAAAGAACAAAAACTGATAAGACTATAGGTGCTGCTGATTTACTTCAAGACCAGAAGACCATGAGAACATATTTTCACTCAGTTAGAAGAAATCCTTTCATTTTTCTGAAGTTTGTAATCTACCTTTCACTCATGTGCAATCACTCAGCACCAAGCATATGAAGCTTTTTGCACTGGTGATTATTCAAAAGCTGATTCTAACTTTCTAACCAAGTTTGATTACCTTTTTTTTCATTAAACACTTACCCAATAAGGCCTCCAAAAATCTGTGTAACATAGGAGTAGTCTCCTCCTGACTTAGGGATTGTGACCCCAAGTTCAGCATAACAGAGAGAGCCAAGAGCTGCGATTCCCCCTCCTAATGTCCATACCACCAGCGCCAATCCAACAGAACCCGAGTGCTCCAGGACCCCTTTAGGAGAGATGAAGATCCCAGAGCCAATGATGTTACCTGCAGAAGAAAAAGTTATGATGTTATACCAACATGGTTCTCAAAATGGGGTGAGTGACCCCCAGGGATCTGTGACATATAGGCATATTGCAGAAGGGTGTGCATCATTAATGACATGATGACGGTTGAGATCACCATCAACTACTGTACTACTGATATAATTACTACAGTTTAGCTATTAAACGTTAACCGACAGGTGACTTGATTTGAATGGGTTTAAATTATGCCTGTAACACGAATGTGAATGGACCTGTAACATAAATGCGACTTATTAAAGTGCTGTTAATTTATGACACAAATTATTTTGGTGTGAGATTTTAAGCCAGATTACACGTTGCAAAAAGTGCCAGAACCCCTACAAAAAATGTACGGGGCAACAAATGAAATTTAGCATTTCTTTTAGTTTATAAGCTATGGTAATATTTTAAAATGACACATCTAGTTGCATCTAGTGCTTAACACTAGGAGAACAAGCACACAGGACCAACTTTGAAAACACAGTGATGGGTTGATGGAAAAAGGCAGAGAGACATACTGGGAAGTCTGTAAATGCACTTGTTGCCAATTCTGATGGTCAACACAATAAGGGAGAAGCTGATTGGCTAGTATGTTAGAGAGAGGATAACACTGAGGATATGTAGAAAAGTTTGATTTATCTTACAAGATTACAAGAATACAAGTGTTTTATTGTTTTATGCGCAGCAAAACAGGCAGTTAGACTGTACAGTGAATACTTTTACTTTGTAAACTTTTGTTAATCAAAAAATAATATATTCTGAACAGCAACGCTGAAAATAGAATAGGGAGGAGAATGAATATGTTCTAGACAGAATAGTTTAGCTAATTAATTTAATACTGCCATGTTTCATATAAGGTATATCTATTTTATCACAAGTACATGTGTTCTGAATGCAGAATTTTTTCAGATGTGTTCAATCCAAGTATAGGGCAATCCAAATTTAAATGTTATAGTATAATTAACTGTTGACTTATACACTTTTTGGAAATTTGTCAGAACTTTGCAACCAACAGGCCTAGGTTACCACTCAGGATGTTGCCCCCACCACCGTGCTTCACTGTAAGCATGGCATTATCAGGGTGATGAGCAATGTGTGTTGAGTTTTCACCAGTTGTTACCCTTGTTTTTATGCCATAATCAAAAAGTTACACATGGAATAGTCTGAAGAGTTACCCTTGGAATCTTGATTAACTAGGCCTTATGAAGCAGGTCATTTTAAGAGTGGCATGCTACGCATTGTAACATAGCTGTACTTTAACACAGTTGTGGCAATTGTCCAAGGAGCATACTGACTAAACAATAAGAAAGATAAGGATGAATTTGTGACACAATGTGATAAATATAAAAATACAATGACAGAACTGAAAATATTTTTTTTTGCTATTTTTCCCACCTCTCAAATGTATGAAACAATGAAAATGCGAGTGAAACGAGTGAAAATCTTTTTTACAAGCAGGATACCACAAGGCAGACATAACGAGTTCTCTTCTGCAGATGCCCTGAGTGAACCCAATCAAAATCACTGAAAACTCCTAGGATAATATTCATTGTCATTGTTCCCTGTGGGCATTGTGACCAACCTCAGACCTATAGGGCAATCCTTAAGCATGACACATCAAGCGTTTACTAATACCGCAAAGCCTGTTTTGTCTATACAGTGGACCCTCGGCTCACGAACAAGGCTCAATTTGTTCGCAACACGAATCAGTTTTTCCCACTGAAATGAATGTAAATACAATCCATGTGTTTCAGCCCTCAAAACATGTTTTTAAAGTGTATTATGGGTTTATGTGTGGCAATAAAACATAGAATAAAATTACAATAACCTTAATTATAGAAAAATAAATCAAAATGAAATAAACAGATGATTTTAATGCATGTTACCTTTGCAGTGGATACGTAGTTGCTGGAAAAGGGATATGGTGACGGTTCTCATCGTTTGCAATTATTTCTCTATTATACTGTCATACACTTAGATTTCTTACTCTCACTACCATTTCCACTTTCTTGGGATCCATAATGAAGGCTTATACAGCAAAAATGCAGAGAAACTGGAACTGAATGTTTGTGCCATGAAGCATGGGTTGGCCTCCGATACGTCAGTCGGTACAAAATCTGCTCGGGAATTTAGTCCGTACGTCAATTTGTTCGCCATCCAATGTGTTCACGAGCCGAGGCTCCACCGTACTGTATGGTGCAGCCATAATAATCAGAAATTAAGACCAAGCCACCTCAACAAGCATTTCAGCCACAGGTGGTGCCAAGTGGTGCATAGTGAGCTTACATAACATCATGTAACTAGCAATTTAGTACACTGACGGTCAGCAGGCTAAACTGCTACCAGCAGTAATCCATGACACAGGGTGCTGGGTATAGCAGAGATCCACTTCCTGTTGCTTATGGATTATAAGACTGTACTTTTCACAAAAGTACCTATTTGCAGTATAGCGAATACATGCATATATGGATGTGTGATATTGCTGTGATTTACTCTAAATATTTGCCCACTAAATATTACGTTTAACATAGTAATAGCATTTATCTGTAACAAGGTCACTGTCTGTACCTAATTACACATGTTTAGAAAGTTTGGGTCTATGTGTTATAACACTGTCTGATTTAACAGTTAGCACTGTCGCCTCACAGCGAGAAGGTCCTGGGTTCGAGCCCTGGGTTTGGCACGGGTGCCTTTCTGTGTGGA
>JAQLOM010000012.1:13561874-13576935 GCA_030068315.1 Chrysichthys thysi | reverse complement strand
ATAAAGTGTGTGTGTGTGTGTGTGTGTGTGTGTGTGTGTGTGTGTGTGTGTGTGTGTGTGTGTGTAAGGTAGACACCAGAAACTGAGAGATTAATGAAGAAAACCAAATGAATGCAGAAATCACGTAATGAAATGCTACTGCCTCACCAGTCATGAACCTCACCGCACGTCACTGCTGTGCACCATGCCTTTTGACCTTCTAGCGGAAGTGCCATAGGCAGTAAGGAACTCTGAACACAAGTGGTCCGCTGGACACCTTGGAGACACATGATAGACACGGGCCTAAACAGCGATGTGTCTCAGCTGTCCATTTGTGATGTGATCACCTCAAGATGCATTTTAAAACCAAGTCTAAACAAAACCTAAGAATGGCATCAAGTGAAACCCTGTTGGGGGTTTGTACCCCATGAACATCCAGGTGGCACCTGAGATGAAAACGTTCATGACTTAGTTTAGCTATGTACTCCGTAGTCAGACGTTTTCTTTGTAATATGAGTATGCCTTTACGGCACCTTTCAAACTCTATTGCCATGACTATGACCCTAATCAGCAAACCAGACTGTATTAATAGGCGCTAATAGGATTATTCTGATGATGGCCAATGCCCTCTGCATTGTGTTGTATTTTCTCTCTCGGTTTCACTTTGCATCCTCTTTCTGCTTAGCTTTTGTTTTTTTCTTTTTGCCCACGTTGTTGTTCTCCTCTTTCCACTGTGACTCTTGTCATCTTACTCTTTCCATGACCTTTTTCTCATTCCCCTCCCTGTCCACTGTAGGAGTCAGAGTGTTGGGTCCCTATGGCTGTGTATGATGAAAATATTCTGAAGAATCCATTTTACCTGGCACTGGAGAAGCAAAGACCGGACCTCTGTGGCCGAGTGGCAGAAGTGCATGGCATTGTAAGCATTTTTCCTTTACATCATCAGTTTTCTTTCATCTTGCATCACTAAGTTAAGATCTGCAGTGTATAGAAATATGGTACAAATAAAAGGAGTCAGGTTTTGCTCACAGTCACACTAGATGGCCAAAAGTATGTGGAAACCTGACCATCACAATCGTATGTAGTTCTTCCCCAAACTGTTGCCACAGAGTTGAAAGCACAGAATTGCATAGGATGTCTTTGTATGCTGTAACATTACAATTTCCCTCCACTGGATATAAGAGGCCCAAATCTGTTCCAGCTTGACAGTGCCCCGTGTACAAAGTGAGCACCATGAAGACATGATTTGCCAAGTTTGGTGTGGGAGAACTCAAGTGTCCAGCCCAGGTCCCTGACCGCAACCGCACTGAACACTTTTGGGATGAACTGAAATGCCAGCTGAATCCCAGACCTCACTAATGCTCTCGTGGCTGAATGGGCACAAATCCCCAAAGCCACGCTCCAAAATCTAGTACAAAGCCTTCTCTGAATAGTGGAGGTTACGGGAGCAGCTAACAGGGAATAAATCTGGAATGGGATGTTCAACAAGCAACTTTTGGCCATATAGTGTGTATTTGAATTGTGTTGCATTTGGTCTGCAGTACTTGAAGCTTATTGGATGCAACACTAAGTATGTTTTGTGTTCAGTATGCGTTATGTGTGTGTCATTTTGAGTGACCATCATGACTTAAAGTTACACCATGTGACTGTTACTTTGCCATACTGAATCAACTTCACAAGATTAAAAGAGATTAAACTCCGTTTAGAGCTTATGACTCATCTTACTCTACTTGAGAGCCAGGCTGCTCGATGAAATGAAATCACGATTTTTTTGGCTGAGAATCCAGAGCACACTTCTTAATCTCACTACACACCGTATATTTACTAAACTCATTACGTTATTATAGTCAGATTTATGATTAATGGCACGATTAACGGTTGTCTGTCTCTGTGTGTCGCCCTGTGGTGGATTGGCGACTTGACCAGGGTGTACCCCGCCTCTTGCCCAAAGTCAGCTGGGATTGGCTCCAGCCAACCACGACCCTGAACAGGATTAAGCAGCAGAAGATGAGTAAGAGTGAGTGGCACATTCTTACTACAGCCAGTAAATTCTCAGTAGCCAATCTCTTGCACAAAATAACTGCTATTTAATATAAACCTCATCAAATGAGGAGGCCGTTGACAGTGTGTCCTCCCAAAGTTAGAAAGGAAACTTTCGCCGCTGGGCACAAACAATATTATTAAAGTCTGCTCAAAGGTTTATTCATGATTATATTCTGTTACTCTGCCAATAGTGACTCATAAACCACTAATGGGTGAAGATATATCTTGGTAAGAGTGCTCTGTGTGTGTATGCCATTCAAAGTTCAGAGGGAAGCAACTAATCCCATGTGTCATATAGTCTATTCGTTAAAACATTTAGTTGGGTTGTGTTTTTTTTTTTTAAACTTAGTAATGTGATATATGTGAATGTTTAGCTGGATTGGACAAAATTGTAGATTTTCACTGCAGATGGCTGATTTGGATCATTTTAAAACCACTGGGACACCTGGACGTTGTGCCATGTGACGTCACTCCCACCTAGTTTTCTGATAGTTCCCTCTGTTTTTCCTTGTCTAGACTCACAGGGCATGTGTGCATGAGGTCACATGAGGTACAATACCTACAGCCATTGGTTCCAGTGAATAAAGGGGCAAATGAGTGATATGTTCTGTGCAGTATTCGCCCCAGTGCAAATGCTGCATAATCGACACTGATCTTCAATCGAAATTGTATTCGGAAATAAATTAAAATTGCACTTTTAATACAATTAGTTGTGCAGCACTACTCTAAAGAAGGGTGTGGCTTTAATGGGTTTTTTAATGTCATGGGTTACAAAATCTCTCTGCAATAAATAGCTTTTTGTTTCCTGAGGTGTGAACAAACAAAATGAACAGTGTGATTTCAGCACACCTCTCAGCTCTGCATCACTTAGCTCAACTTTCACCTTGTAGTCAAATGTGTGCTAAACCTTTGAGCAGACAGGAAGTGGTGTCTGTAGACCCTTGCATGAAGTTAAACCTCAGGTGTTACTGCATTTCAACAGCTCTCCTCTGTTTGTGTCGAAGGTCTTGGTTCCATGTTGTGGAAGTTTAACAGCTAGTTCGTACACAGCAGCACAGTTTGAGAGCTATGTCCTCTTGCCTGCAGAACAAGGCTTCCAGACTGCTGATGGGAAGGTACATATACACACACCCACCTCTGAACAATCACTGGGAGGGTTAGTAATGGGCAGTGATTGTAAGCACTGTCCTCTCTCATGTTTTTCAGGAGGTGTCCATAGAAAATAACCAGGTGCATTTAGTGACTGGGTTTGTGAACCCTGCTTCAGTCCCCATTTTGTTCGAGGAGACATTCTACAATGAGAAGGAGCAGGCCTACAGCATCCTGTGTATCACTCGGCCGATTGACTCCGAGCCGACCACAGGTAGAGCTCTCCTCCTGTATACACCAGGCCCTTACTGTCAACTTACTGAACTTGTATATTAAAAAGACACATGTGCACTGTCCTAAAAGATAACACGCAAAGTGATGATGTGTCTGTTTAGTGCTTTTACCTAGCTGTTGTGTGAACGTAGCGACTCTTTTGAAGCACAGCTTTAAACCTCAGGTGCGTTCAAAATTGCCAACAAAGGCAAAACAAACTTTTTTGTGTGTTTCAAGTTCACTGTGAACGTTTGCGCACACTCACAAACTGAGTCCGAGGAGGTGTTTCATGGCAAACAAACATGGGGACGCACGATTAAGGGAGATGTTTTCCCAAATCTGAGTTATTTCAGGGAATATATGCATTTTGAATTTATTTAATCTTCTTACAGTATTTCCAGGTGTTGACTTGTCTGTCAGTTTAGCTACATAGCTATTTAGTTACATGTAAAACTGTTTATTCCTTTGTTAGACCACTGATTTTGCAGTTTTTGTTTATCGCAATGTTTCAAAGATGGAGGGCTTTTATTGATATAGTAATGTTGCAAAGATAGATGGATCACTTAAATAATCTCAGAGGGAAAGTCACATTTTCATGTAAATAGCTTACCAGCATGGTTATAGTGTTTGCAGATCATTTTTATCAGATACTGGAACTGATTCTTGTGAATTGGAGAAGCATGGAACAGTTTTAGATCTGGCACTGGCACATAGCTCATCATAATCATATTCCTCAGAATGTAATGCAATATTCTTTTGCACTTTGTTAGTTTTCCTTTCAAGAGAGAGGCCTCTTTATTGTGCAATTCTGTAAAAACCACACCGAAGTGAGATTTCTCACTGACAGAAAGACCTCTTGGGGCTCCTTGGTGTTATGGAAGCCTGATCCTTGTGAAACTCTGCTTGTCAGTTGATCTGAGTCCTGTCCCTGCACACTACTGCCTGAAGAACTTCGAGGAGGTAAAGGACTTCCTGGGCCGCCATGCCGAGAAACTGGATAAATTCATTGCTGCCTTCTGTCACTCCTTCAAAGAGCAGGAAAGGAAGGGCCTGCGGCATCACATAGTGAGAGAAAGAGTCTATTTCCCCTTTTACGTATTACTCCTTAATACAGGTATCGTCTAGTCAAGGGAGGAATAATTACTTGTTCTCCCCCCCAGGATGCTGTCCATGGTCTGTATACAAAATGTCTTCAGTGCTTGCTGAGAGATTCGCGCCTGGTACGTAGAGATCGACTTGTGCTCTAGAGTTCAAGCTGTGTCCGTACCGGTGTCTTGTGCTGTGAGTTGATGAAGTGTGTCTTGTGTGTTTTAGAAGGTGCTGACCAAGCAGGAGCTTCAGATGACCCTTCTAAAACAAGCAGTGGAGGCAAGTTGCATAAAGCTGCTGTCACACTAAGCTTTTTTCCCCTTCAAGAGCTAACGCGTTTTAATTCAAAGGGTCGAATAGAAAAAAATAGGAGTGCCGTTCAATTCCTCCTCACAATGAACTAAATATTGAAAACTCCGTCACATATGCTGTTAATAAATCCAACTGTAGTGGCTTAACAGCTGGCTGGATATATTTGAAGTCTTTATGGTGACAGTGTGACCATCACATGAGCTACATTTTCCATATCAGCTCAAAAATACAGTGTATGTATAAACACATATCTTGAATTTTGGGATTTGTTTGTCTTTGGAGCACAGGACTGATGCTGCTCTTGTTGTTTTTTTGTTTTTTTTTGGCAGATGTACATACATAATGGCATCCATGATCTCCTCTTTAGTTATGTGGGAACTCTAGAAGCAACTCAGGTACTGTTTGTCTGTATATGTATGCGTTGTGTGTGTTTGTGTGTGTGTGTGTGTGTGTGTGTGCACATTAATGTTTGGGTCGTGGTGATGTTTTTGACTTTTTTTTTCATTCATAATTTATGCATTTTATGTTCTACTGTATTTACTGTTGGCATATTATACTCCTTTATATGACGGTGCTGTTAAATTCCCCCGTTTTAATGAGTCCGGAGTCATTGGTTTTAATTTTAATTCATTCATTCATTTTGGAATTTAACAGAGAGTTTACGTTTTCCTCCACAGGAGAGGCTTTATGCTTTCTCAGTAACATGACCAGCTGCACAACATTAAACATTACTACAGACAAATAAAAAGTATGATGGCTCTTTCATTAATTAATAAAAATGTTACCGTTGGGAAATCACTGTGCTGGAAGAGAAAAAACACACTTTAGGTTACGCTGTTATGGGAGAATATTCAAATTCAGGGTAGTAACAGTGTCACACCATCCCCTTTGTTGATTATTTTCCCCATCCCAGCACGTCCCATCGTGTTTTTCATATCTTGTACTTCAATAGGATGCTGCGTTCAATAAAACGACAAGAGGGCTGCAGGAACTGCAGCAGAAAGATGTTGGAGTGAAGTCTGAATTCAGGTGAGCAGAAAACACTGATGTACAATTCAAAGGTGATTCTTTGTCATTCAGCTCTCACTCTGTCTCACACTGTCTTGCTCTCATGTGTTGTTTTTGTCTCTTTCCGCAGTATAAATATTCCTCGTGCAAAGAGGGAATTAAGTCAGCTTAACCGCTGCACCTCTCCTCAGCAGAAGCTGCTCTGCCTTAGGAAGGTTGCCTTCATCATCATGCAGTCTCCCAGCCGCAAAGGTACGTGTCTTTTGTGTGTAACCCGAGCCTTACTTGCTTACATTTACATGTGTGCTCTCATATGATTCTTTGGAATCAGTTCATGCTCAAAAAAAGAGACTTATTTATTTATATATATATATATATATATATATATATATATATATAAGTGAATGCCAATTTGTTCCTCCCAATAACTGTGTATCATGGTTTTCCTTGACAACACAATATAACAGTGCTGCAGCTTGCTTCCTTACAATGTGGCTTTTGTCCCTCCATCCAGCTATTTTCCTGAACACTACTATAGTAACCAGATTAGGTCACACACACACACACACACACACACACACACACACACACAGAATACTTAACTCTGTTTCACTGCACACTGTTATTTTTGAAATACACAGTGTTGGCAGCACAACAACACTTCACTGTTTGTTTAAAGTAGAGCAATCTGGTCTCGACAGCTATTTGCTGAACTGCCAGTGAGCCAAACTTCTGATTAGTGAAGTAGACCCAGAAGGAGTGTAGAGAAATGGTGAGACTGGAACACACTGAACACAGGACATAGAAAAGTGCATTTCCTCTATCTTTGTTTATCCAGTTAACTTGGAGGCAGTATGTGCAGATGATCTGCTTTCAGTCATTCTGTATCTCCTGGTGAAAACCGAGATTCCTAACTGGTAAGTAAAGCAGTAATCCGTCATACTCAGCATATAGCGTCACCCTCAAGTTGATTGTCTGTTTATTGGCGTGACCAGTTTAGTTCAATTTGCTCTCAAAGCCATTTAGTAATTTGTCAGCTTTTCTTTTGTTTTTTTTGGTTTTTTTTTTGTTTGTTTTTTTTTGCTTTTGGTTCCACTGACAACAAACTTGTTCACTTTTTCCAGGTTGGCGAATCTCAGTTACATTAAAAACTTCCACTTCTGCAACTCCACCAAGGATGAGCTGAGTTACTGCCTGACGTCATTTGAGGCAGCTGTGGAGTACATCAGCCAAGGCAACCTTAGTCAAGGGCCGACAGTGAGAAATGGAGGGGGGAAAAGTGCAGCCTCTTATGTCAATTAGTTCAGGCTCAGTTTTTTAACAAATCTTAGTCAACATGTGTTCTAGGATGTTGTTTCCTTTTTATTTACAATGGTGTAGATGCTAAGAAACAAAATCCAGGTATTTTAATCATGTAAGGTCCGGTGTCCACCAAATGTGTCCACTAAAAGTTCAGCATTGACAACACTCTGTGTCCAGGCCTCCGTGTTCAGATTTATTTTTCCTGCTGCGCTCGGGGTGCTTTCAGTTGAAAATAGGAAACACGTTACCGAGCTCTCATCAACCAGTCATAATCAAGACGTGCTGAGACTTGCGACATCACCGCCAACAACAGTGACGGATCCAACATTTGAAGGGTTTTCATGATCAGTATTTGAAATCAACATGAATTCATTCCTTTGTTTTAGCTGAACTTTCTAAAGAAAACAGAGACATGATGTTCACAATGAAAGAATATGAGAATGCCAGATATTTTTTTTTGGTGACGTAGCAACAATACACACTTGAGAGCTGTACTCTGGAAACCTTCTGAAAATGAAGTCATGCACACCTCCAGTGCAGAAAAGAAATGCATCTGGTTGGCACAGGCCTCAAATGTAGTTCAGCGTCACCTGAAAATCCAAAACACTGCATTCTACAGCCATGAGAGTGTTTTATTCATATCAGTCACGTTTCTGTCAGATTGGGTCACATATTTTTTAACTATGAGAGCCCAAGTGATGTCTTAGCCAAGTTTCAGTCATGGCTATTGCACAGGATCAGATTTTCTCTTCATTTATTGCTGTGTAAACTGAAGCATGTTCCCTGGTGCATAGGGCTCCGGAGAGCTGAATGACAAACTGTTCTTCAGGCAAAAGATGAATCTTCTTTCTCAGAGTGCTTCTACACCTATAGACTGTTTGTTTGAGGTAAGGAACATGACTGCATCTTTTTTCCCCTCTTTAAAAGATACCATAGAAATGAATTCATTCAATATTATCGTCAATAATAGGGAAACGTGTTCCGCCACAAGATGTCACTATATAATGCACACGTCGTACAATTTAGCACTATTAACTGTAGTCTGGGCATGTCTTCAGTGGTCTGTGTTGTGTATGTTTGTCTTTAGCATATAGCAAATGGGAACAAGGCAGAAGTCCAGCGTTTGCTAAGTGAAAGCGAGTGTGATGACGACAGGAGACAGATGTGTCACCCGCTGTGCTCCTGTGATGCATGTGACCAACACTTGTCAGGGTTAGAGTCTAACTCTTACTCTTTGCTTCTTGTTCTCTGCCTCTCACACACACGTGCGCGCACACATTATTATTATTATTATGAAACCTTTAATGAAGAGCAGGGAATTTATGATCACATACTTAATATACTATGACTGTAAATATACTATAATGATGGCTGAAATCAAACAACTGGGCCTGATAAAAAGTTTACATGCCCTTGGACATTGGGGCCAATGATATACATGCAAAGTGACGCACATGGGTTCAAGTTAAAGGTAACTAAGGGTGAAAAATTTAAGTGGAACGTCAGGGATTCTGTTCTTACTAAGCTATGATCAGGTAGACCAACCAAGATGTCAGCCACTGAAAGGAAAGCGAGGAAAGGAAATATATATATATACACATACACACGTGTATATATTTATATACAATTATTGTATACCACAGTACACAAATCTGGCAACGTACATTTCTGTCCATATTTACATAACTAAAATAAAAAGTACCACTGATCTAAGTGCTTTTTCACAAAACTTTGAACTGTGTTTAAAACTCGAGTGCCACTAGCAGGCCTTTCATTTTTATTTCTAATTCTTCATTTGCATTCACTCTCCTAGCTGTTTTTTTTTCCTGAAACTCCAACTAACAGCACTACTTTCTGTTTAATGAAATTATGGTTTCATGATGTTCAGTCTTTTTGACTGGTCTCATGAGTGTGTTTTTGCTCTGTGGTCATACTCTAATCATTATGATTACTTGGGATAAATCAGAAACATGGTGACCAACAGCCACAAGGAGCCAAACTATAATTAAGCAATATCAAATGAAAGGGAGTGCTATTGAATTGAAAATCAACGTGGCTGTGATGCGGTCGCAGGTACAAGGCCAGAGGTTGAATACTGTAGCTAATCACAGCCGTTCTGATATTCAGTGCAACAGCACAGCATCTTGAGTATGATACTGATATATTCTTTGTTTTAATCCCCAGGAGATTAAATGACCCATCGATAGTCACTCCGTGTTCCCGGGATGACCGAGGATACACTCCTCTTCATGTTGCTGCTATTTGTGGTTAGCTGTTTTCTTAAACGCTTTAAAGCACCGTCATACATCAATTATGACATAGTACCTGCCCCAAATCATAAACAGTGTTAGATAGTAAAGTTTAATGATTCTTGTTGTTTCTCAGCCTTTTACACATGCATCTAAGCCTCTGTGGCTAGACCTTTTCTGTCTGACATGTAGAATGTGTGTGTGGATGAATAGGTCAGTCTCTGCTGGTTGACCTTTTGGTGTCAAAGGGAGCAGCGGTTAATGCCACAGACTACCACGGCCTCACAGCTCTGCACCTCTCCTGCCAAAAGGGCTATCAGGGTGTTACAGTGAGTTTCTTGTCTCAGTATATGTTTGTAGTCTGATGCATGTCGTACTCTACATGAAAAACAAAAAACAAGAAAGGAATTGTACTTATTGTTGACGTGTTCCATGAGGCGCTGTTAATTTGTGATTGTGGCCATTCTCAGCCATCGGTAATAGTTAGAGGTAAGTTTGTCCCCAAGACAAGTTCCTAAGAGGACTTGATAACAATCTTCAGGTGTTTTTTTTTTTGTCTTATTAACTTGGTGATTGTTTATAGAGGCTAAAATGTAAGTGATTTGTTTTGTGGATGTTCCATAACTTTAAATGTGTCTAGAAATGATAAAAGGCACAAGGTGTCATACTTTACATATGTAATATGTAATTGTTAGTGTTAGCAAGATGCTGTAGTATAAGAGGAATAAAACACCTCAGAAAATTGGAATTGCTGTAAATAATCATCTTCGGGATGGTATTTGGCATTATGCAGCATTGTCTCTGATTATTTTCCTTCATCAGCACACCCTGTTATGTTTTATTATTTACTTACGTCATGTTATTCCCTTTGAAATTGTGAAGCATTAAATGCTGTGATATTGAGTGTATTGTAATTGTTTTGATGCTGCAGTTTCTTCGCCACCTGTCTTTTCTGTTCTCGTAGCTGCTGCTGTTGCACTATAAAGCGAACACAGATGCTCAGGACAACAATGGGAACACTCCTCTTCACCTGGCTTGCATGTATGGCCACGAGGATGTAAGTGACTTGGATAATGCTCTGTTCACGCAATTCCTTAAAGACTACGTCATCAATGAATGAAATCATATAGAGTTCTCCTGAAATACTGAGAATGCCCAGTGTAACCCTCGTGTTAACCTGGGTTTGTGTGTGTTTCAGTGTGTCAAGGCACTAGTTTACTACGACCTGCACACATGCCAGCTGAATGTGCAGAACGATAAGGGGGATACGGCACTGCACATTGCGGCCCGTTGGGGTTATGAAGGCATCATGGAGGTACTCCTGGAGAATGGCGCCTCAACTCTCATCCATAACAAGGCCAATCAGAGCCCACTGCACTGCGCACTCAACTCCAGGGTCAGAGCACCACGTAGTTCAGCACCACACATTATTCACATGTATTATACATACATTCACATTATGTGTTCTTAGTTACTTGACATCTGAAATAGACAAATCTGTTTTAAAGATAAAGTTCTTGTATGAAAGTGATAACCATATATGATAGCATTTCATATACAATCACTGGCCATTGTATTTGGCGTGGTATGTGGTAGCAGCATAATGCATGAAATCACACAGGTATAGAGTCCAGTAAAGCACTTCAGTTCAGAGTTTGAATGTGGCATGGATGTTGCTGCTGGACAGTGTGGTTCGAGTATTGCAGAAACTGCTGATCTCATCAGAATTACATAAACAGTGGTTTCTAATTGCACTGAAAGGCTCAGAAAACAACAACAAAAAAACCACCCAGTGATTGGCAGTTCATGGAGCAGAAACTCCTTGTTAATGAGTGTTGGGTCAGAGGAGAATGGCCGTAAGCGGACACAAAGGCTACAGTAACATGAATAAGCATGAATATTGCTCTTTACGACCGTGGTGAGCAGATGAGCATTTCAGAATGCACAACACATGAAAATAAGAGGTGAATGAGCTACAACAAGAACAGGAACCTGAACTTGGCTGATTTCCTGATGTGAACAGATGTTGTAGTCCATTGACTCCCTGTGTGGTGTGTTCTGATGTTTATTGTGAACATCAGTTCTTGACCTGTGCCTTCTTGATTTTGTGCAGTGTGCTGCTGCCACGTTATTGGCTGATTGGCTAATTTCCTGAATGTGCAGGTGAATGGTACATGTCGTTAAAATAATCACACTATGATATTTACATACAGTCTTTTGTGTATGTTTGTGTAACACTGGTAAGACAAATAATTCTATGGATTTAACTATTGTCTGTATTTATTGTGAATAACACCTTCCTGATCACGTGGTGTTCTGCTAAAGACTGTTTTCTCTTATGTTGTAGGTTCTGGCCTTGCTGGAGCGCACATATGATAATGCCAGTAAAAAGGTAAATGGTTTTAAAAAATAATGATGATGATGATAATTTGAAAACGTTTATATAGCATAAATCCTACATTAAAATGCAAGCCAAGTGCTTTGCAAAGAAAAAGGCAAAGCAAAACAAAAAGGAATGAGTAGTAAATAGGAGAAATAAAAATGTAACGCAGTCTAAAGTAAATAATTAAAAAAATAATAACCATAAAATAAATGTGTAATAAAGACGAAATGGTAAATAATAATTCTAAAATATAACATTTTAATTGACATTTCATGAGCATTTTACTTTATTTCTAATACAACTAAAAAAAAAAAAAAAAGAAACAATATATAAAATTAAAGTAAAAATATATGATTTGAGCTGTTTTTTTGTAGTTGCTGTGAGAAGATGGTTACAGTATGTCATGTTTAGTTAAGCTAGAGAGAAACTGAATGAATGCAGAGGTGCAGCATAACCGTAAATAGATGATCATTAAAATGGTTTTGTTTTGTTTTGTTTTTAACCTGTTTTCTCAGGCGCCCAGTCATACTCTACAGGAAGCTGACAGCATCAGTAGACGTACCTCTGTGTCCAGCTCGTCCTCCGCCGTCTCTGTGGAGTCCAGTTCTGAGAGTGAACGCGCTCGCCTGAAGGAGGTGAGACCAGGACCCTGTGTGGAGTGACAGGGTTTATATTTTGCCTCCAAGCTGAATGGTTTTTGGCTGTGGCCTGAGACTCTTTTTCTCTTCTCTGTCTCATGGCAGGTGGAGAAGTTACTGCGGGCAGTGGCAGATGGAGACGTGGAAATGGTATGCGGTTATTGCACATAAACCAATATGATCGCAAACAAGTGCACATAATTTTCCTGCTTTAAGAGCAAACCTGTAATGAGGCTTAAAAAAATAACCATGGGGGGTTTTATATTATGCTTATTTGCATCCAAGACCTATACCACTTATCTGTTAAGGTTTGCCAATCCCAGCTGTCCAAGAGGTAGGGTACACCATGGAAAGGTCACCAGTCTATCCCAGGTCTAATCCAGAGACAAGCAACCATTCACACTCCCATTAATGCCTATAGGCAACAGGCCAGTTGATCTAATCTGAATTTCTTTGGGCTGTGGGTGGAAACTGGAGTACTGGGAGGAAACCCTCACGCATGGGGACGACGTGCAAACTCTGCACAGAAAAGCCCCTCTCAGCCAGCAAGTTTGGACCAAGAACCTTCTTGCTGTGAGGCAACAGTGCTAACCTCTGCACCATCATACAGCCCATGTTTTATAAGATTTCCCTTAAAGTAACATTTTGAAAAGAGATGAAATGTCCATAACACCTTATTGTGGTAACAGATTTTTCCAGCCTAGATATGCCTGATTTTTAGAGAGCAATAAAATATGTATCTATCCATTATGTGTGTGTGTCCTGTTTCAGGTGCGCTACCTGTTGGAGTGGTTAGATGAAGAGCCAGAGGATGAAGAAAAAGCTGAATTGCCTGAAAAGGCAGAACTGTGCCACCCTTTGTGCCAGTGTCCAAAGTGTGAACCTGCACAAAAGGTTTAAAATTTTTGCTAGATATAATCCACCGTATTAGATTTTGCCTTATTTCTAATAATCTAGTGTGCTTACACATACGACAGAGTATTTGGGCCACACATGAAGAAAAAAATATTTTTGCCATGTCGAGATTAAAGTCAACATCTAATTTCAACTTTAAACTCGAAATTTCAAGTTTAATCTCGTCATGGCAAATTATTTTTTCTTCATGTATGGCCCTAATACTCCGTTGTAAAACTGTACTTCAGAATCAGGTTTAGCAATAAAATGATCCTCGCTGTTTTAGCGCAGAACCACCGTGTGATCATTAGTGTAAAGACACTGTAAAGGTTGTGCCGAAAACTTCGTTTGTTCAGAAGGAGAGATCATACAAACTTGGAAGAAGTGGCCACATTCTTGCAAACTGAAATTGCTGGAAATGGGCAGATGCAAGGATATCGATGGTTACACCTGCGTGCGGTACAGAGAGGTTATGTTCTATCACAAAATATAATAAGACAACTGGTCAAGTTGCTTGATCCTGCAGGTGTGTGTGCGTGTCTGAGACTGCAGCTGTGGAGCGCTTGCTCTCTCTCCGAACTAGTTTTGAATGTCAAGATTAAAGTCGACACATCGAGTTTCATGTCGACTTTAATCTCCTCATGGCAAAAATTATTTTTTTCTTCATATGTGGCCCTAATACTCTGTCATATATACAGGTTGAATGTCCCCGCTCCACCCTTATTTTTTTCGGGTTTGCATGTGTCTTTTAGAAGTTGTGCGTCCTGCAGCCGGACAGGTTGGGAGTGAACAGCAGCAATGCAGATGGTTTCACTCCGCTGCATGTGGCAGCACTGCATGGACACACGGGACTCGTCTCTTTGTTCATCCGCCACGGAGCCAACATCAACGCCTGTAACAGCCAGAACACCACTCCACTCCATCTGGCCTGCCAGAATAGCCACACACAGGTGCTGCTGCAGTACTAACACTGCTTCATATAAACTCTGAACATCTAGTCAATTTTTTTTTGGTGGTTTTTGTTTTATGCTTCACGAACGAGCAGTCACATGAAACCAAGTCTCAGACTAGAGCTACACACTGTATAGTTCTTTTGAATTTCCTGTCCACCCACTCGAACAGATGTTTCAGTTTCTCTTTGTATGCACACCTTTTAATATTTGTAATCCCTTGGTTCTCAAAGTGGGCTTCATGAAGCACAGTAATGAGTTTGGTGAATTTTTTTTTTTTTTTTTTTTTTTTATCCCCCCTCCATTTTGTTAGTTGTCTAAAATTCACAACCAGCAATTCTCAGAGTTATTACATTTATTATTAGGTCGACAGTGGTGCTTGAAAGTTTGTGAACCCTTTAGAATGGTCTACATTTCTGCTTAAAAATGACCCGAAACAACATCACATTTTCACACAAGTCCTCAAAGTAGATAAAGAGAACCCAGTTGAATAAATGAGAGCTGGTAAATGGTGCTGTAAACTTTCAAGCACCACTGTATGCATTAGCCTGTTTGACTGGTCATTGAAAGGAAATTTAGTAGCCCTGTATTTAAGGTTAATTTGAATCTAAAAACAATAAAAACGTGCTCTGTAAATAGATGTTGAATAAACAGCTCTCTGACTGATAAATAGCCAACATATTTTACACATTTAATATAGTAAACCTAATATTTCAACAGTAGTAGTATTTGAATACTGTAATTTGAATTATGTTCATGAAATTAATCTATCTATCTGGGCGGCACGGTGGCTGAGTGGTTAGCACTGTCGCCTCACAGCGAGAAGGTCCTGGGTTCGAGCCCCGGGTTCGG
>JAQLOM010000012.1:13537640-13547995 GCA_030068315.1 Chrysichthys thysi | reverse complement strand
CACATATATATATATATAAAGAGAGAGAGAGACACACACGCGCACACACACACACACACATATATATATATATATATATATACACATAGAGAGAGACACACACACACACACATACATACCGGTATATATAGAGAGAGAGAGAGCGCGAGAGACACACACACACACACATTTTACATGTAGTTCACAAGACATTTTTTAAACATGTAGTCTTCCCCAGCATAATTCATTTCCTTTCACATGTTTTTTCATGATTCATTCATTTTCACATGTGATTTTATTTTATGCCCATATAATTCTTTTATTTTAACATTTATATTGTTTCCTGAGTCACTTTTTTTTTTAAATCACATGATTCATTTTTTTTCTCATGTGATCCCCAGTCCCACATAATGTATTATTTTTTACATGTTTTTCTATATTTCATTAATTTCCCCCTTCTGCATTGTGTGGATTTCCTTGTAAGATCCTCAGATGAGGACCACTGAGTACTGTATTACTCTTTTGCCAAACTTCTTCCTGTTTGGAGACAATGATCTAGTTCAACAGTTATCAGTTACTAAGTAACAGAAACAGTCAGGAGAAAGGACAAGGCACACAACATTAAAGTATGAATCTTAGGAGATTATTACAGTGTTGTTTCAGAATTCACATTTTCACATGTTTTCATATGATCCATTTATTTTGGCACGTGTACATGATTCATGTCTTTTGTGATTCACGTTTGTTTCCAACATGATTCATTTATTTTCACATACGATTCTTCCCACAATTAATTATTTGTCAGCGATTTTGCCAGCATGATTCATTAATTTTTGCATGTGATTTTTTTTTCACGTGATTGATTAGTTTTCAGTGTAATCACGTTATTGAGAGAACAGAAAAAAAGGGAATCGCAACATGATGTGTCAGGGTTTTTTTTTTTTAATTAATTCGTTTTCGAAAGTATTTGCATATTATTCCCATTTGTTTACTTTTTAAATTTGCTTACATGTGTTTTTCACATATTACTGTCATGATCACATGTGAAATGCAAGCGACTTTTCTGCAAGGGAAGATCCAAGCAGCGCACACACACACACACACACACACACACACACACACACACACACACACACACACACACACACACACACACACACGCAGCGGAAGGAGTTTGACTCTAATGGGTCAGATGTTGCTCTGAGCAGTTTAAGCTTTGTTATATTTTAATGTTTTTATCCACGTTTTCGCTTTTTCTATTCTGTGAATCCTGTACAATTATGGCTTATTTAAAGCGTCTCACGTTTTTTCCCCCAGACGCTCCATCTCTTCAGTGGGAGTGCTGTGTATATCACCAGCTCAGCTTATCTAATTTCATTAATGTGATCTTCTGTCCATTGGCTGACTGCTTAATGGCTATTATTTGTGGTTCCCTTCAAATAAAGCTCAGACAGTAAATTGCAGTCTGTGGCAATTGGGATCTGAGCGCCTCCCTGCATTACTATATAATATCTATTCCTTTAATTAACTGAAAGCAATGCTGACATTTATTGGATTGCAAGTTACTTGTTAATGGCAATAAATTGTGGAGAGTGAAAAATATCATTGCTTATTTTACATCAATAATTTGCGAACCTTTTGCTAATGATTATTCATTATTCTCCCCCGTGGCTGCTCTGTTTGTTAAAGTATACTGAGATATATTCTAAAAGCTAGGCATTAAAGGAGACATAGAGCTGAAGCTGAACATCATAATCAGCAGTGCTTTTGCATTCAGGAAGCCTTCAGCATGCACAATGCCAGTTTGTGTGCCAGTTGGACAGAATCAGTTCAGTTTTTGCTTGTTGCTGGTTATGGTCCCTAATTACACCATACACGGGCAAGGAATTGGGAATATAATTAGGATATAAATAATTCTCTGTTTATTTATGGTTCTTGGGCTTTTTGGGCACTCCCTAACCATACAGTTCAACCGATAAAGCAAACAAAGATGCATTGTGTTGGCTGACAGTCCACTGCCGTGCCCGTTTCCCCCGTTATCACACTGAGCCGTTTTCTTTCTGTGCTTCTCCTCGAGTTTGTGGTCACTCAGTTGCCACCAGCTTGCCAGTTGTGTGAACATATTCCTTGTCAGCGCTCAGCCGCTGTCTCTTTACTTGGTGTAGCACTGATCAGACTCCCAGTCCTCCGTGATGTGACAGCCCTGCCACTCTGATGAATGGCTCGACACAGAGGCCGAGCACCACTGTGAAATGTCCACTCGGGCCGCACCAAAGTCAAAAAGAACAGTCGGGCTTGCACGGCCACGAGTCCCAACTGTCTCGTCCGATCACGGCAGTGCAGAGGCAGCTGAAGAGATTAAGGGAGAAAACATCAGGCAGAAGGAGGAGCAGGGCTCGAATCAGGCGTGATGGAAAGGAGCAGCCCGGGGTCTCGGCCTGATGAGCCTCACAAGCCCCCATGGCCTTCAGGGCAGAACCCCTCTGAAGTGAGTCAACTTCGCTCCGGTCATCACCGCTCAAACAGGGCAGTCGCAAATTTCCCTCTCCATCTTTCAGCACCGTATCCAGGGTTTGAGCGAATCCTGGCTGACAGAAGACATTGTCCTGAAATGAGCAGCCTCCCTTTCCCTCCCTCTTCCTTCTGCCCATCAAGCGCTCTCAGTCACATTCCCCGATGGCTCTTGCAATGCCGAAACTGAGCGGTTGTGACAAGAAAATAGCCAAAATATATCTGATATTCTGCAAGACAATCAAAAAAGGGAAAAGAGATGAAAATCGGAGAGGACAGATTTAGGTAGAGGCTGATTTTACAAAATGAACAGACGTTTTTGAGGGCTGTGACTCTTTCTTATTCTGTGTAACCTTAACTGTTGACACGAAAGGTCTGTATCATTGAGTCCAACTCACCAGAATCCGTAGACCCTGCGTCTCTAGTTAGGAATGATGTGGAACGTGAGGTCAAAGGTCAAGCTCATGTTTAAACGAACGCTTATTAGTAGTGTTTCTGATTTCTGGGTGGAATATGGCGCTATTGGTTTCCTGAAGGGATTGGCATTGGCAGGCACTTGTCAGGCAGAAAGGCCCATATCGCAGCGGCCCTAATGGGGCCACATATTGTGCTAATTGTCAGCTGCAGTTGGAATGTGAACTGTGTGAGGCTTAATTAGAACTAGCAGTCCTCCAGCGTGAAGTCTGTCAGGAGTAACGTTTCCCACAGTGCATATTTTAAAACAGCACTGACTTCATACTACGTCTAACAAAGTGATGTAATCCAATAATACACGGGGGGGGGGGTGTAATTTTACTGTTTTCTACTGCAGAGTAAAAAAAAGCTTCTTAAATATCATTGGTCAGTCAGAGGAGGTAAATCTTGCGTCCTTCCAGATATATATTGGATAATATATGTTAAGTTAGAAAAAAAAGTTAGTGGCGTATCAAGAAGGTTTTAAAAGCTGTGTCATCTTTTCCACCCAGCGAAATATAATAATCTCCGTCTTCACACTCAGACCATACCCAAGATGAAATCAGTGTTTAAAAAGAAACGTGAGTAGTAATTAAGGAAATGAGGTTAATTATTTTACTCTTCAAAGAAGTGGGTTATTTGAAGTTAAGATAACAGGTTGGGCAGAGTCGTGCATGAAAATCAGCTTTTGTGGTGATTCCGGTTAATCCTGACTTATCCCTTGCTTTAAGATAATATTTGCTTTGCCTGTTTCTTCTCAGCAGAAATAAATCTTATTAGCTAATAAATCTTATTATGGGATCTGTTCTTTTTTTCTTTTTTTTCTTTAACACCACAATCAATTGCAATGAGAAGAAATTAGATGAGAGCTTTATGTATTTGACAAATAGATAATTGGCCTTACTTAACCCTGACCTTAAAATGGCACTTTGTGAGAGTATAATCTTCTTAGAATTATTGAAGCGTTCAATTAACCAGATTAAATGACAGCCAGAAACATGTAATAAATGAAGAATGGCATATTTCTCATGCTCATATAGTCTCTCTCTCTCTCTCTCTCCCTCTTTCTCTGTAGCTCATATTTATTAGCTGTTGAGGTGTATAATGGAGAAGCGCTGTACTGTGTGAACACCTAGCTAATTTAGAAAACTTTAGATTTGTGTGTGTCTGGGGTTGTGTGTGTGTGTGTGCGTGTGTGAACGTATCTGTTGTGTGTTTGCAAGCTGAAGATGAACCACTCAGAGACAAGAGTATTAACCAGGCTTGTCAGAGCCTAATGAAGCATCCTGGTGAGCCATATCAAAACACACACACACACACACACACACACACACACACAACACACAGAAGGATTCCTACTGACAAGTGGTGATGTGGCCGGGATAAGTCCAGGGATGATGTGATTTGACAGATGGGTTGTGAGTGGTCGTGTAGAGAGCCTCCACTAATCGATTAGTTTTAGTTAAGTGCACTCTGAGATGATTGTGTTGTGCCTTTATCGTTCCCCTCCATAACACTGACAACCTTTCATGCCTCTCCAACAAGAGCCTGCTCTGTGCGCGCGGGAAATCTATTATGTGCGATGATCAAATCTTGCTGGCACTTCTTTCTCACTTGCGCAGCGTATGACTTTCACTTAAATCATGACACAGGGGCTGCGCTAGATTGTGTGTTTTGAGCACAGCACCTTTTTTTTTTTTTTTTTTTTTTTTTTTTTAAATTGTTTAAAAAATGCTGTTTCCATTTCCTCTCTCTCTCTCTCTCTCTCTCTCTCTCTCTCTCTCTCTCGCTTTCTGTCTGTGTGTGTATGTGTGTCTCTCACTCTCCCAGTGTTCCCTAGGGCAGTTATTATGATCAGCACCTGTGGGCATGGTTCATGGCTCAGCCCAGCTCTCTCTCCAGGGCTCATTATTACTGTATTACTGTATGTCCGGCTGCCCCAGGAGGCGGACTGACCTCTCTGACTGTCTGTCTTTTCCTTCTCACTTTCTCTTTCTGGGAGAAGCGTGGCTCCTCATGGCATCAGCTTTGGTACACTCAAACTCTAGGACTGCAGAGACACTTGCAGTAATTGCATGGCCATTCAAGACAATCCTGTGTTTTTTAAATGAGGACAAAAATACAAAACATTTTCTTCTCGAGAACAGATGGCTACTTGTGGTACCATATTGGCTGATAAAAAAAAAACAAAACAAAAAAAAAAAAAACCACCAAATGTGTCTGGATCAAAGTCCTCTTTGACCCTTTAGTGCTAAGTAACTCTGTGTTCACGGCTTAGCATGTTTGATAGGTAGAATGAAGATAGCAAATATGTAAAGGAGGTTTAGAGTTGCGGTAAACTCTTTGCCACCCAACGAATGACCTGACGGCTTAGGCTTTTCTGCGTAACTTAGAATTTTGAGAAATACGTTGAGTATGAATTTGTCTAAACATGAACTGTGTAAAGACAATTGTAAAACCAAGTGTAAGACATTAACCTCACATTTTTAGTCACTGACAGATCCGGCAAATTATTATGGTATTTATTCTCATTATGTGTTGGTTTTTTTGTAACCTTTTTTTTTTTTTTGCATTTTGCATTTTGCAAGTTTGGTTTATGAGCTGGTCTGGCTCTGTTTTTAATTTCTGCGGCGATGGAGTTTGTCAGTACTAGGACATACCGTGTTGAGTTGGTATTTATTCTAGAAGGGCCCATTAATGAACGCACTGAGGGCTTTCCCTTGTGGGAAATCCATTATCAGTGAGCAAAACCAGGTGCTAAACATCACCAGCTTTAATTATGATCCCTTAATTCCAGCGCTTGACCTCCAGCATCTAATTCACAGGCTTGCTCGGGTGTACGGGAAGGAGTCCGGAAGCTTCTCTCTCTCGTCCTGATGCATGGCCCCCCCCGTTGACACGCACTAAGTTTGATATATACAACCGGATGAATCTCTAATTACATTTTGGCAGGGATTCCACACTTACTTAGCACTGCACTTAATTATTTTTATATTGCGAGGTTTAACAGTAAAGGCCTGCAGCGTAATTTAGGGTATACCACTGTTGTCATTTTCTGGATCCGATTCGGACTCCAAGAGAAATCCTATTCATTTAAAAATCCATTAATAAAAATGGCTGTGTCTTTGGGTGCATTCATGCTTTCTCCTAGTGCGGCGCCAGTATTAAATCAAGCTGCGATGTTATCAGAGGTAACATATAATTTTATTGTTATAATTTTAAATAACACTATAGGTGGGGTGTAGCATTGCATTTTAAATATGGCTGTAAAGTAAAAGGCCAAAAGTGTCTTAATTTAAAACACATGGAGGCAACTGATGGGGGGTTCATTGTAGGAAGCTGATATAGTCTTTATGGCTGTTAAAGGACCAATAATGAGGGCAGAGCTGATTGGTTACTCATGTAACAAGCATCCCCTGATTGGGCACAGATGTCTTCTTCATTCCTGTCTTATTGAACTCGTAGGGTGCGGAGCCTTCTTGTCTCTTATCAGCAGTCATATCAGCACATCCACAGACATTTACATGTGGTCCGGGTATTCAATTCACTGCTCATCTGAGATGTAATTTTTGTAGTTTCTAATTAAAGTTGTACATGAATTGCCTTTAATTAAACATGTACACTGTTCATTAGTGTTCCCTACCACCAAATTGCTCCATTTGGTGCGTAATTGTCATGCAAATAAACTCATGTTGCTTAACAAAGTACCTCTGTTGCAGTCAGTAGAAGGCACACATTTGTACGCGGGTAATTTCCAACATATTAAGCATTGCATAAATATTAAACAAATTAAATGAAAATTGAAGTTACCGTGTGCATTAAATCTGAATGAAGAATCAACTTCCCTTAAATTTAGATTTAAACAATAACACTGGGTATAAATAAGGCCCAACTAGGGCTTCTGAGAACAGCGTCGTTCATTTGTGGCATTGATTACAAAATGTATTGGAAACATTCTCTTAAATTTTGGTCCGTTGTGATGTGCTTACATCAGGCTGCACGTTCATGCTGTAAATCTCCCATTCTTCCACATCCCAAAGGCGCTCTACGGGATTCAGATTTGGTGACTTGGGAAGTACATTTTGATTTGACTTGTGCCTTTTTACATGGCTCTTGCTGGGAATAGCCATTGTATGAGGGTTAAATTATGCTCATAAAGGTATGTATGTGGTTGGCAGCAGTTCTCAGATAGACGGTATCATTCACACAAGGCTTGATCGGCATTAAGGGGCCCATATGTGCCAAGAAAACACTCCCCACTTCCTTAATAAGCACAAACCTAAATCGAGCAGGCTGGGTTCATGGATTCATGCTGTTGACACCAAATTCTGACCTTATCATTTGCATGTCTCAACATTTCAGACCAGATGACATGTTCAGCTCCATCTTTCAATTGAATTGATCTTCTACTATCCAGTTTCAGTCCGTGTGTGCCCACTGTAGCCTCAGGTTCCTGTACTTGGCTGACAGGACTGGAACTCGATGTTGTCTTTTTGCTGTTCTGTGTTCTGAGATGCTTTCCTGTTCATCACTTTTGTAAAGTATAGTTATTTAAGTTACCGTAGCCTTCCTGGCCATTCTAACCAATAGTATATCAACAGTACACTAATAAGGCCTTCCTTTGCTCTCAGTACAGCCTGAAGATGTTGGAAACCTTTCTTTGACTTTCTGGTCCATGTTGACATGATTGCATCACACTGCAGATTTTTCAGGTGCACTTTCATCTTCTGACCTGTTCTACCACATCCCAAAGGTACTCTATTAAATTGACTGCAAAAGCCACTGAAGAACACTGAACTCATTGTCATGTTCATTGAGATGACTTTTAATTTGTGACATGGTGCATCACCATGCTGGAAGTAGGCATTAGAAGATGGTAAATTGTAGCTATGAAGGGATGCACAGTCAGCAACAATACTCAAATAGGCGGTGGTATTTAAATGACAATTGATTGGTATTAACTGGCCCAAAGGGTGCCAAGAAAACATTGCCATCACCACTACACCACCTCTACCAGCCTGGAATGTTGACATAAAGCAGGTTAGGTCCATGGATTCATGCTGCGGGTGCCAGATTCTGACCCTAACCATCTGTGCTCCTCAGAAATCAAGATCCATCCGACCTGGTCATATTTTCCAGTCTCTTTTGGTCTAGTTTTGGTGAGCCTATGCCCACTGTAGCCTCAGCTTTCTGTTCTTAGGTGACACAAGTGGAACCTGACATGGTCTTCTGCTGTTGTAACTCATCCACTTCAAGGCTTGCTGTGCATGCTGGGATGCTTTTCTGATCACCCCAATTGTACAGAGTGATAGTCTGAGTTACGGTAGCCTTTCTGTCAGCTCAAACCCGCTGAACGTCTGGCCATTCTTCGTTGACCTTTCTCATCAACGAGGTGTTTCCATCTGCAGAACTGCATCTCACTGGATTTTTTTTCATTATTGCACCATTCTGAATAAACTATAGAGACTGTCGTGTATGAAAATCCCAGGAGATCAGCAGTTTGAGAAATACTCAAACCAGCCTGTCTGGCACCAACAATCATGTCACGGTCAGAATCACTGCGATCACATTCTTTCATTATTCTGATGGTTTTTGTGAACATTTCCCAAAGCTGCTGGCCCGTATCTGTATGATTTAATACACTGCACTGCTGCCACATGATTGGCTGATTAGATAATTGCATGGATGAGTGGGTGTCCAGGTATTCCTAATAAAGTGCTCGGTGAGTGTACACTGTAAATAAGAGCTCAGTAGCATTCAGATTAGTGAAATCTCAGAAGTCAGTTAAAATTATTATGCAGACAAGAAAGCAAGGAAATAAACAATGCAAGTACAAGCAATACAAGCGTTACAATCATAGATAAAAATGATTTTGTTGCACAGCTTACAAAAAGCCTTAACAAAAAAGAATAACTGGGATTTCACATTAATTTCCAGCTGCTGTCGCATCAGTAATTACACACAAAGAGAGAGGAAGAATTAACATTTAATTATAGCTTAATTAGCATAATTATGCACTTTAATTGCTATTCAAATGGGTAGCGGATGTCAGGAGAGCTGAACCATCTGTAATGGTAGAGAATTAATACCTTATGATATATCTTCAACATTTCTCGCCTTGTGACTTGCCTCTTAGTAATCAATATCATTTTTATTACATTATCAAGTTTTCTTTTTTTTTTTTTTTAATTACAGTCCATTAGGAATATTCTAAGCAGTGAAGGAGCTGAATGCTGGCTCCAGACAGAGACTAAATGGGGGATTAGGAAGTCATGACCTGGTTTGAGAAGTGAGAGAACTGCAGTGTGAGAGCAGCGCAGCTTATACGAGACTGACGCTGTAAACGAACGATGTGGCAGCGGTAGTCGAGAAGCTGGAAATAAGTGGGGGTGCTTCAGTTCCAGCCTCCAATGTGAATGGCACATGCATATTATCCTGCTTTTGCTTTGCCTCCCTTAGATCAGGAAAAGCATGGCTTATATTCGATCGCATGTTTGCATAACCAGTCTACCCTTACTGACTGCTTTCTTAGGAACACCTTATGATTTATGTGCAGTTTTCCATTATCATTTATTTCTGTGACTTTGACAGTGGCGTGATTGTTGGTGCCGGGAGGGATGGTGTGAGTATTTTGGAAACTGCTGAACTGTGATTTTCACGAACAGCTTAGAATGATGCGAAAAACAAACAAACAAAAAACATCCAATGAGTGGCAGGTCTGCGGTCTGACAATCCTGAGTTCTGCTGCGTCATGGAGAGGGTAAGACCCAATCAACAACAATCAGTCCATGAATCCGACCTGCTTTGTTGCAACAGTTAAGTCCGGTGGTGGTAGGGTAATGGTTGTAGGGAATGCTTTCTTGGCACACTTTAGGCCCCTTAATACCAACCGATCATTAGTGCAGCATATCAGAGTAAGGTTGAAGGAGCAGCTGACAAATGTGTGTAATTTTTGCGATGTATTCACATCACCGTGGACCAGAATCTTAAAGGAACCTCTCCAACCAGAACTGAGACTTTTCTAAGAGTGAAGTAGGGTCCTGCTTCACAGGGGTGAAGGTTAGCCGCAGCAAGATGGAATACGTGTGTGTGAATGAGAGGGACTCAAGTGTAACGATGGGTTTACAGGGAGGAGAGATAAAGAAGGTGGAGGATTTTAAGTACTTAGGGTGAACAATCCAGAATGATGGAGAATGTGGAAAAGAAGTGAAGAAGCCTGTGCAAGCAGGTTGGAACGGGTGGAGAAAAGTGTCGGGGTTTTTTGTGTGATAAAAGAGTATCAGCAAGAATGAAAGGAAAGGTGGACAAGACGGTGGGGAGACCAGCAATGCTGTATGGTCTAGAGCAGGGGTCGGCAACCTTTAACATTCAAAGAGCCATTTGGACCTGTTTTCTACAAAATAGAAAACACT
>JAQLOM010000012.1:13498234-13510682 GCA_030068315.1 Chrysichthys thysi | reverse complement strand
GCATCCTTGTAGACGCATTGCTGCCATCTTCTGTTTCACTCCGTTATTACACTCTTAAATCCTACTACTTATCCTGCACCTTTCAGGATCTTACAAAGCTTCAAACGACGCGTCGACTACCAAATTAGAATAAATAATTAAATTGAATTAGAATAGAATTAAAGTCGAATAATCGTGGCAGCCCTAATGGTGGTTGTGGACAATGCCATCTAACACTTGGCTCCAAAATCTCACGTGTGCTTAATTGAGTTGGGAAACTGTGATTGTGAAGGTAGCATATGATTTGCATTCATATTCATATTCATCTGCATCAAAACATTTAGTGCGCCCTGGTGCTCTGTGGATTGGGACGTTGCCATCCATTCAGAATTGAAATGCTTCGTCGTGGAATATAAATTGATCGTTCAGAAGAACGTTTATACTGATTCGTAGTGACCTTTCACCCTAAAGCTGGGGTAGGCAAGCCGAGCCATGGATGGCCAGTGTGGGTGCAGGTTTTTGGGATGACTTTTCTATTAGCAATTCAAAAAGACTCCTCCCACAGATCTAAACTGCTTTATTATTGGCTAATTGAGAGGCCATCCCAAAAACCTGCACCCACACCGGCCCTCCATGGCTCGGTTTGCCCACCCCTACAAAAGGGGCACGTGTAACAGTGCTATCCCAACAGCATAACATCATGTTTCCTCCTCTGTTTTTCCATAGTAAACTTCAAACCAAGGCATCACTGCAGAAACGTAACACTGGCCTCCCTCTAGGTGGAAGAGGCCATCATGTGGCATTTCTGAGAGAAAGGAAAGTGGTCCACAAGAACTATGTACACAGGGTCAAGAAATCTGTGCTACATTCCCAGGCTCAGGTCAGTTGCATGCGCTGTAAGCCCAAGGCTCTGCCATTCTTTTTTCAAGCTCTCTTCATTCAAATTTAACATTGGAGTCAATCAGTGCAATGTGACTGCCAGGTAAATCCATAAGAGTAAAGAGCAAGAAGCTGCGCTCCTGACTTTTGATCAGATATCCGATACACTTCACGCCTGGCTCAGGATCGCACTTTTTAAGGCTGCCTAGAGGGGGGACTCGTTGCTTAAATGACAGGAGACCGGCTATGTGACACACGTCTTCGTGCTCACTGTCCCTTTAACAGTCTGCACAAAGAAGCTGTCAATTCCCCCTCATGCTCACTCTCTCCGAGCGCAATCTATCCGTCAAGGTATGGAGGGAGTGCTCTGACAGTGCATTGACCTTGAGTGCATCGCATTGATTTCCAGTAGCGTCATACAGATGGGGGTAGTACAGAGGGGTTTCTTACATGGCTGCCTGCCTGTAGGTGTGATTGGGAACAGATTTCCGAAATTCCGATACGGCACCACCTGCCGAGGATGATGGATCACCTTCCTCTACCCCATCAATCCTCACCTGCGGGCGAGAGGGTGACACCTGTGTGAAATTTATCATCATATACGCCACCTCCCAATCCAGCCAATAACAGCACTTGATTTGTAAACAAAACTCCGCCCACCGAGTTTGCCAGAACGTGTCTTCTAACAAGAGATTTGAAAGGTTACTACTACTGTTCCCGTCGGCGTGTGTAAAATTTGAGTCAGATTTAAAGCCGTTTAAAAGTTTATCATTGTCAGAGCTTGACCAACTGCCCTTCTGAATTCTTCTCATTCTCAGGCTATGACGGATAATAAACCATTTTTCATGCAGTGTATATTTAACAAGGTTTATTAATGTCCCATCCATCCACGCAAAAAAAGCAAGGAAAGCATAAAGGAGAGTCATGTGGCCATGAATGCACTAATTTAATTAATTTCCACATCTCCCCTCTCAAGATTTTATGGATACTTAAGAACCTTCTGTTATTTTTATGACTTCAGGAAGTCAAGTGTGAGCTATTTTACATTGAGTCAATTCTTTCTACTTAACCATTGATGATTAACCAATGGCAAAATTAATAGACTATAAAGAGCTCCAAACCAGTTCTGCAATAGTTTGAATGTCTCAAAGAAAGATCAAGATAGTTGTTTTTTTATTTGTTTTGTTTTTTTCTAACAGGGCCAGTTTGTCTTCAATAAGCAAAGGTTCTCCAGTAAAGTCAATAAGCACAATCTCGCCGATACGTACTGTCCCTGCCAAAACAACTAACATACAATACTGTGTTTAGATGTGTACTCAAAGCCTTACTATGGCTCAGATTATTGGCTGTAATAATCCTCGTCTCCTTCTCTCCATCTCATTAGCTGTAAGAACTAAAGAGCTTAAAGCACACAGACCAATCAGCAGTAAGAGTCCACAACGCAACAGTCCTTGGAATGCATGATGCTTTTTGTGTGTATTCTCTTGCCTTTCCTCACGTCGCCTCCCTTACTTTCTCAAAGCCCCAAATGGATTAGGTGTCATCAAAGGCTGAGAAGTGTTACCAATTGATTTTCATAACAGCATATTGTTCTCCTCTAAGTAAAACTTGGAATCGCAGTTGTGTGCTGGGTTTTGATGTGGGGTTTTTTTTTGTTTGTTTGTTTTTTAGATGATGCACTGTGCATACGAAGCAGCGTTAGCCAGATGTACAGAGAAGTCGTTTAATCAGTTCAGACGGGAGATGAGTAAGGCCATTGTCGTCCCTGCCTTTTCTGCATCTAGGGGCAGGCAAATTCTCGGCTCTGAGAAGTCTGATTAGCGCTTAGCATTGTGATTTGAAACTCTTAAATTGGTACAGAGTTTTAAGCAGCCCTCTGGACTCGGCTCTATTCGAGAGCCAGGAAAGTTTTGGCAGTTTGAGTACTGATCTAAATATCATTTCTAATCATTAATCCTCATTTATGATGCATCATCATTAATCACTCAATCACTCTGTGACATGATCTCAGTTTGTGGGGTGGATTTTGTTGCCCGGCTACTAAAGGTATAATTTGCCAAGACTTTTTTTTTATTCCACTGCTACCAGCTTTATAGTACCTCTCAAAAATACTCAATGACCAACGTGTGTGTGTGTGTGTGTGTGTGTGTGTGTGTGTGTGCGCGCACGTGGTTTGTGTCTGAAAGAGAACATGCTGCCATATTTCTTCATGAGAGCAACCACTTCCAGCTGAATCCAGCTCTGGAATGGCCTGTCAGGGGAAATGAGAACAAGTAGTTCCAGTGCCGTGCAGGACACAAATCCTTTAACCGTCAACATGCTTCCTAGCACTAAAGTGTGCCCCTAAACAAACTCTTCCAGGCTGGACATCTCCTCAGCCTTTAAAATGCCTTTACAGATGGATAATCTTAGCGTTTATTCTTGTTCCATGTCATATCATGGAAAAATACCAAAATTCTACATTTGAAATATTAAAGGAACGAACATTAACAGAACACTTGTCTGTTTTTCAACTTACACTTTAACCTCTGCATCTCCAACATATCGACCAGCAGGTCCCAAACAAAGGGTCACAAGATTTACAAATGGCACAGTGAGATAAACTCATAATATCATCTTTTGCTTAATTAATTTACAGTATTATCACATAATAATATTTGTATGACATATCAAAGATGGATTTGGGTGGCACGGTGGCTAAATGCTTAGCACTGTCACCTCACAGCGAGAAGGTCCTGGGTTCGCGGCACAGGTGCCTTTCTTTGTGGAGTTTGCATGTTCTCCGCGTGGGTTTCCTCTGGGTACTCCGGTTTCCTCCCACAGTCCAAAGACATGCTCATTAGGTGGATTGGCTACCCTAAATTGGGTGATTCTCACGATGTCTAGATTTAGGTGTCCAATATCAGAATTTTTAATATGCCCTTGAAGAAAATAGTATTTTTGTACATCTAAGATTATGGTCTGCACCAACTATAAACAATATTTTCAGAATATTTTTTAAACATTTCGTATATGTTTATTTAATTTTTTTTAGATATAGTCCATAAAAATATCATTACCGCAAACATAACATTACATTAAATATATGGTTAAAAATGTGTAATTTTGGCCATTGTTAAAGTAGACTCTCATTACTCATGTTCAAAACTATGTATAACTCTAGAGCGATTCATTTTTCATATTTATTTATTTATTTATTTAAATAAAAACAGCAAGAGTTTTTAAAACTTCAAAACTTCACGTTTCGGTAATGAGAACTGAAAAGTCGCGTAGGCACTATAACAAACAAACTTTTACCTGTTTTCTGGAGAGATAAAAAATTAACTGCTTATTGGTATTCATCTTGATTGTTACAGTCAATACTGTCCCCTTCAACAAAATTCCTTGCAAATGTTAGTTCCTTGAGGACTTAAACAGTGATTGAAAATTGTTGCGGAGAATGAGGAAATTGGTTTTGGACCCATTTCTATCCCTTATTATTTTCACTACCTTTACCAATGATCACCAAATACTGTAACTCATGTTTCTTCACTGTAACTGTTTATAGTATAACATGCACTGAAGTTTATTCTTTTTTTTATCTTTTTTAATTACTAATATTTGCATCTCATAGAGCCCATATCCAGTTATGAACACGTTACGGTAATGAGAAATTTCCCCTAAAATGTGAAAAAAAACAACAAAATGTGCATTTAGGATGGTCATTTGAAATCATGAGCAAAATAGTAAATGAAGAGATGTTTATAATGTTATCTTTATTATTTTGATAGTATTAACTTTTATCATAAAAATGCTTCATGACACCTCATAAGTCTAATTTCACGAGAATCACACAATTGCCCATGAGCCTGCATGTGGCCTGGCAATTCATGCAGTAGATCCATGTGATCATAGCCATGACAATCTTCATCTGGTCCGATTTGCGACAGTATGGGGATCGACATCAACGCCAACGCGAAGACTTAGAGAGAAGAAGAAGAAAGAAGGATTTTGTGCACTAATGTTTTGACATGTCACTGGGAGTCACATTCAGACAAACCACATTTAAATGATTAGGATATTTGTTGTTTTATTCTTTTTCCCAGTAGTGATACACTGCACTAGTGTAGTTCAGCAGTAAAAGCAGACAAGGTATCCCATGCATCTTCCTCCGTTAAATAAACTAGTGTTGTGTCTCAAATCACATGTACAGTTCTAGATAGCGGTAGCCTAGCGGTCAGGGCATTAGCCCTTCGATCGGAAGATTGTGGGTTTGGACCAACAAGGTACCCTAAGGTACCCTGAGCAAGGTACTGTCCCCAAGCACTGCTCGCCGGCACTGCGTTGTTCAGCTGCCCCCTGCTTCATAAGGGTGTATGGGTTAAATGCAGAGAGTTCATTTCGCTGTGTCACACTATACTGTGGTGTGTTTCACATGTGACAAATAGTCACTTTCACTGTTATTGAGTATTACTGCTAGTACTAATACAAGTACCAGTCTTCTGGATTTTCCCAATTATTAAATTCTTTTCAGTGTAAGGTCAGAGATTTTGATTTGAGCTACAGCCCATGACCATCACGATGGCGGTGGGAAGTTTTAAAGAGAGACAGAGCTATTAAATATCAGTGAGCTTAAAATCACTAAACCTTTTACAGTTCCACTTGAAAACCCGACAGACAGGAATCATTTCACTCCCATGTGCCATCAAAATTAAAAAAAAATTTAAAAGGGTGATCAAGTCTTGGGGTCACAGCAAATTCATAATGCCTGATTGAAAACCTCTGATACAGACATCTGATACAGAGGAGCATTTTACCACACCATTATGGACTGAGGAAAGGGTAGAAAAACTAAGAGCGAAAAAAAATGATTGATGTCAAGTTGAATTCTGTCAAAAACATAAAAAACTTCAAATTTGTGACTAGATAATGAGAATTTAATCCTACAAATGGATGCTCTCATAAAAAAAAGGTTCTGGAGGAAATTAGAGATGTTACTAGGTGGGTAACAATAAGGAAACAATGCAACAATTCCGGTTACTCAGTGGAAGCACAATCATGCAGTACTACCTTTAAAGACTACTGACTGCCCTTTACTCCCTTTATAATTCAATTTCAAATCCATCCATCCATCCGTCCAATATGCAGTATATGCTTCTTATGTTGCAGGGAAGCTGGCCCCAGTCCCTGCTCACTTTGGTCAAGAGGTGGGGTCCACCCTGGGCAGGTCTCCCATCTGTTGCAGGGCTAACACAGAGATGAACAGCCATTCACACTCACATGCACATCTCTGGACAGTTTAGAATAGCCAGTTGACCTAATCTGCATGTCTTTGAGCTTTGGGAGGAAACAAGAGGACCCTGAGGAAACCCACACAGGCACGGAGGGAACATGTAAACTCATACCTACATGCTGTGAGGCGACAGCGCTACCCAGTGCACCACAGTGCCACCTGTAAGTTTCACATCAACAGGGAAATGTGTTGAGATTACTTGTCATCACACGTGTGCTACACATGTAGTGGATAGAGTTTAGGCTGAACAACAACATCAAACCTTTAAGCCACTTGTACCCACAGTGTCTTGCATTGCAGCCTGCAAAAGTAGCGCCCTGTCTGGCATCGTGGTATCTGGCGCAACTGACACCATTCAGAAGGTCTCATGATATCCCTCTCATGCGTCCATTTTCCCTGCCCTTCCTCTGTGCATTCTGCTACCATCCACTACATCCTGCATTGACAGAGGAGTAATTTGAACTCCATCTCCCAGGGGTCCACTCCTTTACTTCCTGTTCCTCGAATAAGCATTGTATCGATTAGATATCAGGCGGTAATTGGGCTGCGATCTCTCTCTCTCTCTTGCCTCTGAGATGTATGACGGCTGTGACAGGGAATGGATACCCCCACTGATGCTGGTAAATAGTGTGTTGGACAAAATGTCTTCCCTAAACAGTTGTCATGTCAGGCTCAGGCCTATTTTCTCTCTCCCCATGAACGTAAAGTTACACATCATTAGGGTAGCCTTGATGAAAAGCCTATATGTGAGGACATACATAATCGAGCTATTAGGGCTATTTAAAACGTGTTCCATTGAGAGAGTTATTTAGTCCAGGACTGCGATTAAGTTGAATTGGACAACACTGAGCTGGATGGTGATCTGATGTTTTGGCTATGTCCCACTAGTTGCCATGTGCCTCATTTCTGCCTGTTTCTGATTGGATGATTGATATATCTAGGTTCTGTCTGATGACTTGTCATTTTGCTGTGCAGACCATTGGCCGTGCTGTGTCTTACATCAGCTCAGATGGGTCTTGTAGCTGACGTCTCTTCTTTTGAATCTTACCTGTGTATTTCCCTCTGCCTTTTCATGACCTCAACGTGCTTTGCCCTTTGGTAAATTTGATTTACCTTGGTATATATATATATATGTAGCCTCAGGGTGGCACGGTGGCTAAGTGGTTAGCACTGTCACCTCACAGCAAGACAGTCCTGGGTTCGAGCCCCAGGTTTGGCACGCGTGCCTTTCTATGTGGAGTTTGCATATTCTCCCCGTGTCCGCGTGGGTTTCCTAAGGGTACTCCGGTTTCCTCCCACAGTCCAAAGACATGCGCATTAGATGGATTGGCTACCCTAAATTGCCTGTAGGTGTGAATGGTTGTCTGTCACTGTGTATTGCGTGATCCCGCCCCCACGTTAGGGGAGGGTTTGGCGTGGGACTGGCAACCTCGCCCTGTAAAAAGCGTCCTGCCAAGAGACGTCAGAAATGACGCACCTACGTGCTGCTGATGGTACAGATGGGACTAGAGAGAGAAATAGCCTCTATCTCTATCTACCGGGGTGGCACTAATGGCTTGGCTACCCTAAAATTGTCCATGTGTGAGTGAGCCAACGTCAAACGGTGCGACACATCGTTTGAGGTGTTTCCATGGTCGCACTGCCAGGATGGCTTGTGATGGCAACGGACCCTGCCCGGCGAGGGACTAACACTAGGAAGAAGAAGATATAGTGTCTATCTTGTTAAAACATACTTGTAAATAAACATGTTGTAAAATAAGGGGAAAGATAATACAACTGTTTTTTCTTTTATCTCTGTTTGGATAGGTGAGGTAGAACATCTTTACGGTCATTTGGGCCTGATTGACTTCCATAGAAGATCTCTCTGATTCGAAACCTAAACACACTTCTACTCTGCCACTTCTTTATCGGCTTGACCCAGCCTGGGTCGTAACATCAGGTAAGGTTTAGGTATTCACAGTAGCAGAAAAGCAACTAAATCAGATAATCAGAGAGAAGGGATGTGTGATTTCTTCCCAGAGTCTCTCAGGCAGAACAGACACAACATGTCAAAAGCAGCCATTTACCTCCCAGAAAAATGACTTTCAAAAGCCACCTCTGCTCCCTGGCTCTCCTTTAAAGCCACATTTGACAAGGATCTCATTTGGATGTTCAATACTGCCGTCATCAAACAGTAAGCCGTCTCAGCCAGCCTGTTCATCATAGCAGCATCACTTCTGCACTGCGGTTCGATTGCGGCTCCTGAGGACTCTTGCCTCCTATAGATACTACACAAGAAGTGCTAGGACTGGAGATCTTTGGAGCTTCTTTTCTGTTGATTAAAATTTGAATTCGTGCAAGGTTTTGTGTATAAAGTTTGATGCATTTAGAACACATGTCTGTCTATTATTAAGTGTCTCAATAAAACATATTAGAATAGCAGTTCAGTATTATTAAGCTTTAATGGCTCAAATCTAATGAAGACATCACGGCATTGCAGCAAGGTCCGCTTTATGAATTTGGGCTTAAAAGTTCAGTCCTTACAGTATTAAGTGGAAAAGGTGCTTTTTAGTTTTTCAGTTTGTTCCTGCAGCAGAAGCTATTTTGATATCAAGTTTACAGTAATGAACCACTGTTCATGGTTTGGTTTTTTTTTTAGATACTTTACATGTTAGGATTCACATTCACATTCATATTCATGTTCTATTTTGACTTTTTATTATTACACATTCATTCGGTCATTTTCAGTAACTGCTTTATCCTGGTTAACATTTTGGTGGATCCAGATCCTGTCCTGAGAGCACTTGGTGTGAGTCAGGAATACACCCTTGAAGGGACACTTCCATCCATCGCAGAGCACCATACACATGTTCACACACATTAAGATGACTGAAATAGCCAGTTCACCTTCTGGCATGTTTTTTGAGAGTTGGAGGGAAACCGGAAGACCTGAAGATAACCTATGCAAACACAGGGCGAACGAGTGCAGCAACTCAACACAGACATTAACCTGAATTCACACCACAGACCCTGGAGTTGTAAGGCAGCCTACGAGCTACACCACCATGCAGGCCATGTACATTTTTTTCACAAGACTCATTTATTTTCATATGTTCATTTTTACATATACGGTTATATAGTGCATGGGGATTTATTTTTATCACTCACATGATCACATGTGGAAGAATATCTGAAATATGACTGTTACGTACCCCAGTTTGGTCTAGGGTAGGGGAGTGAACATGAATGCGGGATCAGAAGATTTGATCATGCTATCTCCAATAAACAAAGCACAGAAGCACACACAGGGAAGACACTAGCATTAGTGCTAGTCACCACCATCTTGTCTCTCTGGTGTATTGATAAAGCCTAGGCACCGCCCCCGTCCGATATCTGATTCGCCGGTGATGCTGCCAATCTTCATTCCCCGCCGAGTCACTTGAGAGACATACAAACAAACCCACGTGCATTCTACAAGCACGTAACAATGACATGTATGAAATACACACTATATGTATATAGTTTGTGGACACCTAACCATCACATCCATACCATGCTTGCTGAATGTCCCATTCCAGATTTAATCCCCCTTTTACTGTTATAATAACCTCAGCTCTTCTGGGAAGGCTTTCCACTAGATTTTGGAGCATGGCTGATGGGATTCAGCCACAAGAGTGTTAGTGAGGTCAGGCACTGATGTTGCGTGAGGAGGTCTGGGGTGCGACGGTGTTCCAAATGTAAATCCCAGAGGTGTTCAGTGGTGTTGGGGTCAGGGTTCTGTGCAGGACACTTGCGTTCTTCCACACCAACCTTGGCAAACCATGTCTTCGATGACCTCAAACAGGCATTGCCATGCTAGGACATGTTTCTTTTCATCTCTAGTGAAAGGAACTGGTTATACTAAAGCATACGAAGGTGTCCGACACAACACTGGGCCCTATGTGTATACCTTCCATAAACAACAGTTTATGAAAGGCCCACATGTAAATTTGACGATCAGGTGTCCACAAACGTTTGGCCATATAGTGAATTTTTTTTTAGCATAATTGGTGACATGTCTTACTGCAGAATTCATGTCAAAGATGCAGTTAGAATGGATGAGATTTAATGACTTGCAGCCAATGAAAATCTTTTAAATTTGTGCTCATGTAAATCGGACTCCTTGCCACAGATCACGCGATGAACAATCAGTTTTCCTTAACTGGTAAGAAAAACTAAATTGTTGCAAGCAGTGGCATCAGTGATGTAGTCAGTACTGGGTATACATAGCGCACACAATCACACACACACACACACGTGTAATACTTAATGCTGCAGTTCTCAGGATTACATCTGCATTACATTTATCTCACATCATGTCACCCTTCCTCGCCGCAGTGCTCTCTATCTACTCTGTGTCTTATATAACTCATAAATAATGGCAGTGTATGTATGTTTACACCGTGCTCTGTTGCATGATTCATGTCTCTCATTGTTACTACTGTTGTGCACATTCCCAGACACGTTTTAAATGTCTGCACTGATGGCCGATATGGGAGCATTTGAGGCCCTGGCACAAATGTATTTGTGGATTGTATATCTCCCCTGTTCATGTAGCCCGCTACAATTTCTCACGCGCTCCGCACTGTTTGCAGGTGATGGATAGCCGGCACTTGGCCTCACACACTGTTGTTGGCTGTGTGTCTAATAAACTAGTGGGGGAGTTCCTGCTGCCGTTGTTTATATAAGGCAACACTATCTCCTCTTGGGCGAGGTGAATAATATGCTCAACCATTATTTAAATAATTCCTAATTCTCTGTAGCAGTTTATCATAATGTGAACATATAATATTTGCAGGGCAAATATAGAGGGGGCTTTAGTGAACAGACTGGGACGGAGATCCTCCTCCTCCTCCTCCTCCTTCTCTGAGGTGACTCTTGGGAATGTTGCCATCTCTGGAGCTGTTGTTCATATCTCTGTATCAGATCTGGAATGAGGCCAGGTTCCTCGGGCCAGTTGGGAGTGGAGTAAGAAGAGCTAAAGACCGTAAGTAGCTGCCACAACAAATAAATTCTCAATGTAAAAGAGGACAGAGGATCCATGAAGTAGGTGCAGAAATAGAGAAACAGGGTAATCTAAGAGTTGGAAGAGCTGTGCCTTCAGGGAATCTGCGGCTCTCTTGCTTACACACACACACACACACACACACACACACACACACACACACACACACACACACACACACACACACAGGGCCTGGACCTTAGCCAAACTTCAGTCAGCCATGTTTGCTGAAATGTCACTGCAGGTTTGTCCAGAACATCTGCAGTTACTGTGTGTCTGTGCATTTGGGCATGCCTTCCTCGGTTTCACATGCAGTACTGTCTACATGGGTACACTTGCCAACCTTTCACAGTTAAACCATAATCTAGGATTATGTCCACTCACCAGGTCTAAAATCTGTCTTTTTTTTGTTATTCCTACTGTAAATAATTCTTCTATTACGCATACTATTTCCTCTTGTAGGTGGTTCAGGATGAGGTTCGTTCTCTCATTGTCGACCGACACTCAGTTTAAAATTCCCCAGATGACTGCTATCCAAGCCGTGTCTCCTATGGCCAGTCTGCTCCCTGAGTGGGAAATTACTTATGACTTTTAGCATTAGAATTAGCATTAGACTCCCTGCAGTGAAGTGTTAGTCGAGCGAAGTTTCCTGCATTTAGCACATAGCTCTTAAAAGGAAACGTCCACAAAGTCATCCATCAGGTCTTTTTTTGGTTTTATTTGGTTTATATTTTTTGGGGCAGTGGTAGCCTAGCAGTCAGGGCATTGGCCCTTCATTTGAAAGGTTGTGGGTTCAAGGCCCAGGATCAAAAAGGTACCCTGAGCAAGGTACTGCCCCCAAGCACTCTCCCCGGGCGCTGTGCTGTTCGGCCGCCCCCTGCTTCACTTGGTGAATGGGTCAAATGCCGAGAAGTCATTTCACTGTGTCATGCTGTGCTGTGCTTTGGTGCATTTCACATGTGATGATCATGGGTATCTCTTCTCTTCTAATCAGATCCATTCTTTAGACCAGGGGTCTCCAACCTTTTGGCCACTGAGAGCTACATTTAGGAAAAAAAAATCACCGCGAACCAACCAATCCCCCCCCGAGAGATTGAATTGCCACAACTACACAACTAGAAAGTCCTGTGAAAAGGTGCTGTGGACTGTGGTGAAATGGTGTCCTTGTCCTTGTCACACTTGTCCTTAACACTTGTGAAACAAAAATCTGTTTCCCATTTATCATGAAAAAAGTAGGTTTTCTGCCTCTTGTTTCTTTTAGTAGCCATTACCTTCCGCTAGCCTGCTAACACGGG
>JAQLOM010000012.1:13369185-13380062 GCA_030068315.1 Chrysichthys thysi | reverse complement strand
GTTGATAGACACAGGGTCACACACACACACACACACACACACACACACACACACACACACACACACACACACACACAAAAACACACGCACTGCGAGGTAGCGAATACACAGGCTGAAACGTTCTGTATTATGATGCTCTACTGCAAACTCGATTAGAGAATTTGACTAGACGAATGAGCACACGCATGACCTCCTGACCTCTCCATCTCACACTCTTACATAGGAGGGTGAGAGTAAGACTTGAGATTGTAGCGGTGTGTATTCTGTGTTCGAGCGTGCTGCTCCAGTTGTGTGTGTGTGTGTGTGTGTGTGTGTGTGTGTGTGTGTGTGTGTGTGTGTGTGGATAATGAGGTGTGACAGAGCACACAGAGAGACTAATGGCCTGTGAAGTCATTAGAGCCCTTCTCTCTCTCCTTCTTCTCTCTCTCTCTCTCTGTCTCGGTGTCTATCTCACATGCACGCAAACACATGCAATTCTTTTTCCACTGGTTTTTGGGACAGGTCTCATTAAAAAAAAAAACAAAACAACAACGACGAACACTTTAAAATGCATTTACTCAAACCGCACTTGCAGTGGAAAGTTCTAAGCGCAGTTAACTATAGCACCAAAGACGTTCTGATGGAAATTCCTGTCTCTGGTAATTACCCGAAAGCTACAGATGTGGTGGTTCGAGATTAGGTTAAAGACCTCGGGAATATTCCTTTAAGCTCTGGCTGCACCGGCCCAGAGGTCTGCTTGTATTCTGTAAAGCACGTTCATGTCTGATTGATTTGCTACTCTAGCATGGCTTAAATCTAAGGATATGTTACGGGACACGGACTCGCAAATTCATTCAAACTATCAGTGACTTTACAGTCCTCTTATTCAGCGTCCTGCACATATCCATCACTGTCTCCCACTCACTCGCTCTCGCAGTTCCTCTCGCGCGTGTTCTCGCTCGCTTGCGCTCTCGCTCTGTCTGGCTTGTGAGTGATACACAGAGAGAGGAGGGGCTGAGTGAAGAATGACCCTGTGCCATGCCATCCATCCATCAGCCCTCCTTCTCTCCACAAGAGAGATGGATGAAGGCAAAGAAAGGAAGAGAAGGCGAGAGAAAGGCAGAAATAGACCCAGAGCGTGCCTTTTATACGACGCGCTTGTTTGGTTTTTTCCTCCAAATCCGTATGGGCAATGGGAAAGCTTCGAGCAACAAGTCGTGCTTCGTATACGCCGTCGAGTCAAAAGCCAAAACGCCACCAAACTGAACTGATCAACATATCAATCTGCACAATCTTCCTCTAAAAGCTCCTCTCCCAGACCAGGTGTGAGGCACGCTTAAAGCCAAATCCCTCGTGGTTAAAGAGGTGGAAATGTAAGTGTATCTGTGATGGGCCGATCAGGCAGCTCTGTGCGTTATCCTATTACTCCAGGCTGTAAAACTCTGCTATTGCAATGTCACAAAGATAAGAGATGAGAGCGGAGAGGAAGAGGCAGAGCTCCAGTCAGCACACTGCCGGCCCCTCTCCCTCCCTCACTCCTGCTCCATAATGAATAAATGACATATTATGCACATTATCTGCAATTATATATATATGTGTGTGTGTGTGTGTATAAAAAAAAAACTTTTAGATAAGAGGAAAAAAAGTCCATATTGGCTTCCTTCATCTCTCTCTCTCTCTCTGCATAATCTCTCCCTTTCCTCTCATTTGCTCTTGACTGTCTGCGGGTTTGAGGTTAATTCGATTCATTTCTGAGCTGATTAATCTGAAGATACATGCAGGACCCAGAGGACCAGCAGAGACGAGGAACACGTGTAGCCTCTTACCCGTACATCTACACATATACAGAGTGTCCTCGTTGCCTTTTATTCGATTCGGCGACTCTCTGGTCCATTCCATCCACATTCCCAGACACCGTCCCGGCGTGTCTGATAGGAAAGGAGAGAGCGAGAGGGGGAGACGCTCGAAAATGGCTTAATTATTATAATCACACAGCTCATAGCTTTTGCCAATATCAACAAACACACCCTCTAGCTCTCTCTCTCTCTCTCTCTCTCTCACACACACACACACACACACAGACACACACCTTTGTCTTCCTACCCTTACAAGGACCATCCACTGACATAATTAGTACTTAATGCTTTGCCTAAACCTAACCTAAATCTCACCACCCAAAATAAAACCTTTCAGCTCTTTTATTTTATTTTTTAAACATATATTTAAAAAAAATGGCAGTTTTTGTAAAAAGCTAGTTTTCCTTATAAGGACCAGCCAGATGCCCCTACAAGGACAACAATGTCAGACATTCTTATCCTTGAGGGGACATCTGGACTCCCCCACCACACACACACACACACACACACACACACACACACACACACACACACACACACACACACACAAGCTTGTTTTACTTTTATCTTTGTCAGGACCCTACATTGACATTAATGATGAATGCAGCTAATTGATAATATTTGATCGATGCAGTTTTTGGACAAAAATGCTGATTTCCTTGTGGGGACCAGCTAAATTTTCAGATATACCTACACAGTGATCCCTCGCTTATTGTGGTTGTTAGGTTCCAGAACCCACCGCGAAAAGTGAAGATCCGCGAAGTAGCGACCATGTAATAATATGTTTGTTTTTTTAAGCCTTTATAAACCCTCCCGCACTCTTATAACCATTACCTGCAACAGTTATACCACATAAAGCCTTTATATTCTCTTCGATATTACAAAAAAATACACAAATCAGTTTTAAAAGCATGTATTTTTTCCTGGTAAAGAACATCGTGATAGGCAGTTGGCTTTTTCACTGTCTTTTCATTTGATTCAGGAGGTTTTTATACACTTCCTTGGCACTGTCAAGAGCATTTCTGGACTGCAAAGAGCAAATCATTTGTCGGTCCCATTCTTCAACCGATGACTTAAGCTCTTTAGCTAACCGTAAAATGGTGGTGAGGCGCTCGAGAGACAGAGAGAGAGAGTTAAGTCAAGTTGAATCACCTTGTGAATTTTTCAGTCACTTTTCTTGCTAGGGGAATCCGCAGAAGTTCCAGGTTGAGGGTCGTCCTCCAGCTCAGCCCTGCCATCCGCAAACATTTCATGAAGCTGCTTGGCCTTCTCTTGGGTTATATGGGTGCCCACGGGGATGTTCTTCAATCCAGAGTCCTAAAGCAGATTGCTTCCCGACCACAGCCTTATTCCGCCTGCTTACGACTCGTTTGACGCCCTGGTTATACAACACTGCAGCCGTAGGTCTTATCTTCTTTTCAACCTTCTTTATGTAGTGAACCGTGGATTTGTTGATGCCATAACGGCGTCCTACAGTGGCGCAACTGCTCCCTTCCTTTAACATGTCCAAAGGTTTTACCTTTTCGACCATTGTTAGCATCTTCCGCCAGTGCTTAGGCTTCGCCCCAGAAGACGTAGAAGGCGCAGATAACTCTTGGGACATAACAAAGGGCTTTACTACCCACAAAAAGTTCTGTGAAACACGACACTGAACGAGCGAGACGCTGGCTAACACAAACCAGAACGATGCTCTTCGCTTCAGTCATCACCGCCCGGGTGTCTGTACTTAGCCGCGCGCTCTGATTAGCCATCACCCAATGGCAAACAAGGAAGCATGTAGTCTACCATAAAAGGCCTGCGGACCAGCTGCGAAGCCACAATATTAGACCAATTTAAATGAAAACCCGCGATAGAGTGAAGCTGCGAAATCTGAGGTGCGATATGGCGAGATTTCACTCTATTTTAATTTGAAATGTTAAAACATCCCCATTCCCACACACAGACACCCAGTACCTTTTTCGGTATAAATCTGTGAACCAAGACAAAACACACACACACGGTGTGCCGGTGAATAATTACACCCCTGCCTGGTCCACACGGCAAAATGAAGCCGTACACGGGGCACACACGACATCGTCCCTCGGCTATTTGCTATCGACTAACGCTATGTCAGTCTAAGTGTTAACAGGCAGCACGCATGCATGCACATGCACACACACTGTCTCTTTTATACACTCGCACAGAGACGTCCTGCACATCTGCACACACAAGGACGAAGCGCTGAGGTAGTACAGGCAAACGTCCAAGTAGTTGTTTGTGATAATGCTGCATTGATATGGTGATGGGATGGCTGCAGCAGTGCTCTGCGTATGCGTGCGTGTGTGTGTGTGGGATATGTTCAACGAGACAGCCTCTATGCCTCAGACTGAAAATGTCTCAACATTCCTGACTCTGAGCCTCTGTGTCACATTTAATAAACGACTGACACCAAAGGCCTCCAGCTGCTCCATCTTCAGTCACACACACACACACATACACACACACACGCTGATGTCTCAATCCCTAACTGCTTTGAGTGTATGATGGCAATGTTTTTTTTTGTTTTGGTTTGGGGTTTTTTTCTAAAGGAAGAAGCTCTGCACTTCAGGTGGGGAAGCTCTGCACTTAAAGAACTTCGCTGATGAGATTTTACTGCGCCGTAGTCTCTTATGCTTGACACGCATGGCTGATGCTGTGTTACAGTTCAGGCCTGGCGTGTAGGAGAAAGCCCCCGACACCCTAGTGAGACAGGAGTGTGCGCTCGGACTTAGTCTATAACGCAGCGCGAGCCATTACGCGCTCAGATTTATCCGAATACAAATGCACAGGTTTGTACTCTGATAAATTAAGCGTTTAAATGGTCCGAAGATTTTACGGCTCCGTTGAGCACATCGGCCTGCCACAGACGCGGCGCGCTGCAGCCTGGATTTATGCAAAGTGCACTCTGAGACTGTATTCTAATATACACCCACTGTGGAGCCACTATATTAGGAACACCAGTACACTACCGGTAATTGCTAATTCATGCAGTTATCCGGTGAGCCAATCATGCAGCGGCAGCACAACGCCTACAATCGGACAGATACAGGCGAAGAGGAAGAGGAAGCCCTCAAAGTGGACAGTTTTGCTGAGTCGGTGCCTCAGATTGCTGTTCTTGGCTGACAGGAGTGGAGTCTGATGTTGTCTTCTGCAGTGGTAGCCCAACCTCCTGAAGGTTTGATGTGTCGTGCATTCAGAGATGCTTTTCCGCTCAGGACGCGTGTAAAGAGCGCTTACTTGAATTCGCACAGCCTTCTGGACACCAAACCGGTCTGGGCATTCGGAGCAGAACGGCAGTCCCACTCACAGTACTGCCACTCTGAATGTTTTTTTTGTTGTTGTTGTTTTTTCCACCATTCTGGGTAAACTCTACAGACTGCGGTGGATGAAAATCCCAGGGCGTCGGCAATTAAAATAAATAAATAAATAAATAAATAAATAAATAAATAAATGAAAAAGAAGAAGAAAAATCAAACTAGCCTGTCTCGTGCCGACAGTCATGCGAACGGCACATGCAATCAAGTCGCAGAGATCACACGTTTTCTTCGTTCAGACGTGTGATGTGAGCAGGCACTTGTATCTGCGTGATTTCCCGCACGGAGCTGCTGACACATGATTGACTGACCGGATAACTGAAAGAATGATCAGGTGTTAAATGATGTGCTCTTAATAACGTGGCTGCTGAATGTATTGTAATTGTAGCTACATACAATAAAGGCATATTGCATTGGAATACTTGGATGCAAAAGTTGGTTCTCAAAACAAAATGTGGGAAACACAACCAAGTGGTACAAAACGGACTTTAAGTGTACCTGGGCGTTCCGACATGGGGGGAAAGCACAGACACCTAAAAAATACTGTTCATCATCAGGAACGTGCATCGTGATGTTAATCTAATATCATCATATCACCCAAGTGGAAACCAGCATCTGTGATCTAAAGCGATAAGCAGAAAAGTGACAAAACCTTGGCCCCAAATAAACGACAAACCTAAACCAAGAGACAAACCAAACCCAAAGTTGAGAGGAACTGGAGGTGTGCCCTTCTGCCACTACCCAGTCTCCCCACCAGGTCCATTCCTTTGCTCTGCATTAAAACAGAGTTTTCATTATGCTCTTGGGAGATACACCACTTAAAAAGCACACTATTATCATTTCTCACACGCCAAACAGCTTGCACATTTTATGCTGACATAACTGCCCGAGTCTGTCATGCAGGAAAGTGGAAGGCCGGCCATTCTGAAGCAATGGGAGGGAAAAAGGACTCGGCTTTCCAGCCTGTCTCGATATTAAAATAAAAAAAAATAAAAAAAAAACAGGTCAAATAAATAGCCACTTAAAGATCCTGTCAAAAAATATCCCGTTCACTCAAATTAGGCTGGTGTAATTTAACAGATATCTAATGTTAGGCGAAATGTTTCGGGTACGCCGGCGTGTGTAGGTGCATTACACCACATGTGTAGGTAGATAGAAACTGATGGCGATGTCTCCAGGCTTTCGGACCTCTCCAGACACATGTTGGATGAGCGATTGGGCCCAAGTTGAAGAAGTTGAGCCTAACAAATGAGCTAATATTAGTTTTCAAAGCACGGGATCCATCTAATCAGTCAAATGGCCCTAACCAATCACACAGGGATCTTAAATGTGTACCTGTTTAAAACAATCTTCTCATCCTGCGTGTCACCACATAAACATCTATCACGGTGACAGGGGTGCAGACTGAGCCCCCCAGGATCATTCCAGTGGGAACCCGGCGCGCTGTCAGACGAACAGTTGTCTTTAATTATGCCTGCAGATAAAGGCGGACACGGTCAGGCCGGGGAAGATTAACTGGAGGCCTAGTTGATCACATTTGCCTAATTTCTGGCATAAATCTTCACCGGTGCAGCTTCACGGGCGGACCATTATCCTGAAATTGACACGCCATTTGCCCACTTCCCTCGTGTTGGAGACATGAACGCAAAGATAACAACAACAACAACAAAAAAAAAGGCTTTAAAAAAATACACACGTGACGGGCAAGTATAAAATTAGCATTTAGGATTCCGTAATGCCGTAGTGCCGTGATCCTACTTCCGCGTCAGGTTACTCTACTTAACACGCTGCGAGACATGTTCGCGTCAAAAGCCGCACGTGTCGCTTTTTTTTTTTTAAGTTTGACTTCGGAGATAAACTTCAAATTTAAAGATTAAAGATTTGTCCCCGAGAATTACGCAGATGTGCAAATAATGTCAAAGTGTTGCTCGCAAGTCTTGCATGAAATGAAATGAAAAAGCAATTAGGTGGAATTTGCATTATGAACTAATTGGATCTATGTTTAAAACAGCAGCAAGCCGCTCCAGAGTTCAACATTTTAGAATTCAATCTGATTTACTTTCTTCTTCAATACTCCGGCATTAGCGGATCGTATCATTTGCATAAGTTGGATGTAATTTGCAAGCACTGCAAACATTAAACGGAGGTGGGTGGGTAGTGGTGGTGGTGGTTGGGGGGGTTAACACCAAAATCTGTCTGGAGAATGAGGCCTTAATAGAAATATTACAGCAGAAAACAAATGCGAGCGGAAATACGAGATGTTCGGGCTGAAGCGGATATGTTTGTCTGGATGGAACATCACGTCTGTCTGGTATAAAAAAACAAAAAACAAAACAAAACAAAACAAAACAAAAAAAACAAAAACTAGACCCATGCATCGCGTTAGTTAGTACAAAAACACGTTAAAACTCATCGTCTTCGGTTCCGTTCCAGTACCTGATCGGGCTTTGGCGGTCGCCCTGACATTGCCCATGTTTGTCTTGCGAGTGTGTTCATTACAAAATTGCTTGATATATTACAACACACACAATCTCGGTGTTCGACATAAACTCCACTTTGGTTTGACAGCTCTCACTTATACATTGTGATGAAGTTGTTGTGCCCTTTCAACCTTCACCGGTTCCTGTTTTCTGTGGCCATATTTCACACGGCCCATTTTTCCCACGCATCACTGAGTGCTGAGAAGGCCAGCATCGCCGCCCCCGTTATAGCTCCGCGGCCGGGCACGTGGCCCAGAGACACCTCGGTGTAAAGCGATCTGGCACGTGGGATCCGAGAGGTAGTGAGGAGGATACCAACGGAGAGTCAGAGCCAGCCTCACTGCTCTGGATTTCAATTAGCCTGAGAATCATCCGGATAGAGGATTACAAATGGGAATACTACACACGGGTTAATAAAACAATGAATGCCATAAAACAACAAATCCCTCCAAATAGAGCATGCAAATGCTGGGTTGGGGCAATCTGGCCCAGAGTGCATAATTTAGCAGAAAAGGTGCCAGAGAGGGAGAGAAAGGCCATGATTATGTGTACAAAACAAGAGGGACAAAACACTAGAGACAAGCATAATAACCAAACATGAGCTCTCACACCCTAATGATAGCACCAGGGAGGAGGAACAGTTGCTGCTGAACCAAGCAGAAAATTGCTGGTCATTTGTAAACAGGTAACGATGTGGACCAGGTGTGTGAGCATATGTAGCTGAGAGGAGGGGTTTCCTTGTGTGGTGTGTGTGTGTGTGTGTGTGTGTGTGTGTGTACAGCTCTGTCCAGCATGGTCCACTGTTGTGCTCATTAATGGTGCCAGTGGCCAGCGTTTCGAGTTAGATGACTTCATTTACTAGTATACATGTGTTGGAAAAGGAAGAGGATGGCACACACATTCATTCTCTCTCTCTCTCTCTCTCTCTCTCTCTCTCTCTCTCTCTCTCTCTCTCTCTCACACACACAGTATCACAGATATGTACACAGGCAGTCCCCTAGTTACAACGGAGATCCCCTCCTAAGGCCGGGTGTAAATCGGATCTCGTTGCAAGTCGGATCTTAACATTGTACTATAATGATATAATAAAAGATACACAACATGGAATAATAATAATTACAATAACAATACAGTAAGTAATAATAACTATATTACTGTAGTAATAATAATCTCAGTACAGTGATACCCCGCTTAACGGACGCCCTACAGAATGGACGTTCCGCGTAACGAACGCCGCTGCAAACACGCGTGTGACTCGCAGAACGGACGCGTTTCGCAGGACAAACCACACATTGCACGTGAAAATTTTTCGCGGCGACCTGGAACGGATTACGCGATTTCCCGGGAAGTCTATGGGAAATTGTGTTTCGCACAACGAGCGCTCCGCTGGAACAGATTGTGTTCGTTATGCAGGGTACCACGGTATTATTGTTATTATTAAAACATTTATAAAATAAAACAAGTGAAGAACTCATTACAGGACCTTTAATCCTGTGGTTGGCGTGCACACTGGAAGGGACATATCCTTTATAACGGTAGCGACCGTCGACCGACTAAGGCCAAGCGAGCGACCGATTGTTGGCATTTCTCCATTTTGTGACCGCTTCACGATGTCTAATTTCACTTCCATTGTGATGGCTTTCCTTTTCTTCGATTCACTGCCATCAGAAGAATCAACCTTACGCTTAGGAGCCACAATTAAGGGCAAAAAGATAAGCTAAAGCAAGAACAGCGTAACACAGCGGCGGTCTACGGCGTATACTGGCCTAAGCGCGTTGCATGCTTACTCTGTATTCCTACGCCACACCGAACAATGACAATAAGTAGTACCCGCTTGCATCACGCACCAACGCCGTATTCGGCGTAACATCGGGTCAGCGGTTGTATGTACGAATTCGGGTCATTATTTTAAGTGTTCGTAAGATTGGGTTTGGCGTAAGTGGTGTTCGTCGTAACCCAGGAACTGCCTATACACACGTATAACTGTTTTAATATCCTTATGATGGTAAACGTGTCATATTTATTCATTCAGCTCATAATTAGGTTGCATTCACTAAAGGATAAACTTCCGTTTTTGTTTCCTTTTAGAAAATACAGTTAATTCATGCAGTTTTTCCTCAAAGGGTTCAGTCATGAAACAAAACCTGTCACATATTTCCACAAACACATGTTCATAGCCTTATTTCAATAATCTTCCACAAATATAACATTGTTAAAATATACCTAATGCGAATGTTTTTTGGCTAAAGGAAAAGTAGGTCATTTGTGCTGATCGTTGGTGCTGATTTTACTGGAGTTGAACTCGAAGGGTAAGTTGCTGTAGGTCACACAGCACTCAAACCGTTCGCTGGTTGGGAACAAGAAGGCTTGTTGATGCTTCTCGGACACTGAGCCACGCAACTGATCTGAAGCTACCCCATACTGAGGAAATCTGGAATCTCTTTTCGTGTGACACCCAGATTGCTTTAGAACAAGAACACACATTACTGCTCACACAAGAACAAACAAACCGGCTTGCCCAGCGTCCTTACCTTTCAACCTCTTAAAAGAGTCTGGACCTTACACTGTGTGTGAATCTTTGCCCTAAAAATTTCAGCGGTTTTAAACAGGAGCTGTGTTGTGCAATGTGCTGTATACGGCTCTGCTTATAAACCCCATACCTGATTACATAATACAGTATACAGTGGTACCTTGACTTATGACCGACCCAGGTTACGACATTTCCGAGATATGAGGTTGATGTGGGGCTATTTTTTGCTTTGTGATACAACAGTTTTTTGGGATACGACATTGGAGATTTCATCACGTTTCGTGCGGCCCTCTGCCATTACACGTTCCCATGTCCCAGTCTGCCCCAAGCCGACCTACAGATCACGTGTCGAGCTCGCCGAGTAAGCATCACCGCAGCATTTCTCACTTCATTTTGTCTTCTTTGTGCCATTTTGGAACTTTATTTGTCCTGTACCCTGTATTTTCATCATGGGTCCTAAGAAAATGAACATCAAGGCTGGAGCTGAGAAGAAGAAGAGGCCACTGACCTTAGATATAAAGCGGGAAATCATTGAAAAACACGCTCAAGGTGTGCGCCTCACGGACTTGTACAAGGAGTACGGATGGAGTGATTCTCCCATTAAGTTAAGTTTAGTGCTAAAATGTAGCATAAGTTTAGCGATACGTAAAGTGTAGAATAAATTTAGCGATGTTCTGTAAGCGTATAGCAAGTGTTCAGT
>JAQLOM010000012.1:13337859-13348539 GCA_030068315.1 Chrysichthys thysi | reverse complement strand
ATTCCTCAGGCTTTTTCTACGCTAGCGCGGATGTTGACTATACGAGTGAGCCACAATCCCGCAGTGAGTGAGAGAGAAAAGCTGCGATCACGTGAGGCTCGGCAGGCGAATCGTACGCATACTACTCATATTGCAAGACATCGCTCGTTAACCCAGTCAAAATGTATTAAAATTTCTTGCTCGGCTTCTAAAACACTCGCAGACCAAGTTAATCGCAATCCAAGGTTCCACTGTATAGTAAATAGCCCTTTGACAACCGTGCACTTAAATATCTAGCTTGTCCCACTTTGTTCACGTTGTTATCATCACGTTTCACCCTAGTCAGTCACATTTCAGGGCAATAAAAAATTGGCACAATGTTGGAGTAACTGTTCTTAAATCAATGCTTTCACAGTATAAGAGTTCCAGGGATAGCTGACGTACACCCAAACAAACATGCATGGGGCAAGGCAATGTTTTACACACTGAAGAATGTAGACCTTCAAACCTAGTTTTCACAATAACGGCTTATTGCTTCCACGCTAAAAGGCGTTACTCAGAGTCAAAGTTCAGAAGTTCACTTAGTGTGATCTGAGATCCCTTACAGCACTGCTGAGGGCAAAGAATAAGCAGGCCTGTGATTTAGCTCTTGGGGAACATGCCTAGGAGCACTGCATGGCATGGATGATTTGAGCAGCGCTTAAAAACAGGATGTCCAAACAGCCCTTGAGGCATGCATACATACATGCATACATATAGACAGACAGACAGGCATCCAGTATCTGTTATGGTCCTATCTATCTACTTATTGAGTGCTCCTAAAAAAGGCATTACGCACAGCAACATGGACGCATTCATCAAAAGACATTTAAAGTAGTAGACAACCTGCAGAGTCAGTAGTCATGGGATTAACTGTGCAGACTACAAAACAAATTGCACTAGACAACGACAAAGTTGAAGGAGAACTCATTCCGCAATGACAGAGGCTCTCTGTGCTAGCCGTGCTCCCATAGGTCGTACCCTTTGCCTACAAATATTGTGGTGTTTGCAACAACTAAAGCATTGCAGCATGTAGAACCAATGGTACAAGGTTATCCGACCCAAATTGCCAACTCTCAACAAATTTTGTTCAGAGTTTGAAGTTGCACAAAGCAAATCACAATGCAAAGCCAAAGTGAACTGAGATAAATGTGTATGCTTGGCGGAAATAGTTTACTCCTCATCTCAGGTGACAGTGAACTGAAATATTTCAGGGTTTTTTTTTGTTTGTTTGTTTGGGGGGGGTTTTTACAGGCAAAGTTATGCGTTTTCAAATACCCATATATTTCCATGGAATTATAAAGTTTGTCTAGAAAGTGATGAACACCAGTTTTAAAAAGTCTGCATGATTTGGGTGAAATTACAATATTAATTATAACTCTGTCCTGAAATTTGATGCATTAAGATTTTTTAAGACTTAAAGTTAAGGACGTGTAACTGGACTTGCACTTAGTCTGGACTTGAGACTTGAATTCCAAGAATTGAGACTTAACTGAATCACCCCAACCCTCTTTACATGGTAAAAAAGGTGTAATAATATAATAGTAAGCACTGTTTTCCACTGGGAGAAGCTAACTTCATGGATCGGTGTTTAAGAATCAGGTTGATGGCGTGCCAGTGGTTCAATGACAGCCCTGTAGCAGATGTGTGAGATTGGCCTGGGTAATAACCAACTTACGATTTCCATATATCAACTGCTAATTATAACATGAAATTGGCCAGTGGTTTAATCACTTGGCTGTTTAGTTATGGTCAGCTTCTTCACTAGCTAGCTAGTTAGCATCTTTTAGATTGTATGTATGATCCACACATTACAACTCTATGAAGTTCAACCTTTGTGAGTAATTTGTGTGCTGTGTATAAAGTATATAACAGAAATATTTTGGGCACTATATATATATATATATATATATATATATATAGTGCCCAAAATATTTCTGTTTCATATTATATATATATATATGATGTTCAGAGCATTTCTATTGTAAGGTATACAGGTGTTCCAGAGTTACGATTCTCCGGAGTTACGATGAGGATTGTGATCCTCAAAAAATTGCAAAATATTTAGAAAATATTTAAAATTCGTGGGCAGGCATCGAGGACAGGGTACAGTATGGGGACAACACCCAGAAAGAAGTACACGGGCAACACCAGGAAGTACACGCCCGATGCCCAGAAGTGCATATACGATGCCCAGCTCACTCGCCTGGAGCGGTGCCTCACTCTCTCCTGCAACAAGCGGAGTTACCTTGTGTATCGGTGTACTGTACAGTGCATTCCCTCTGGTTTTTTGTGATTATTAACGGAACAGTTTCAGCGGCGGCTGTCTGTAGTCGGAGCTCAGTATTTGTGTAGCGGGGTGTTGCAGCTGGCCAGAGCTCAGAGACACAGTGCAGCTGCATACATCATACAGGTGTGTGGATCTCTCAGACAAACTATTTTTTGACAGAAATGTGATTTAAATGAAATCTCACTTAAATGTGAACTCACTCCACAGCATAAAATATCAGACAACCCTGTTAGCAAAACAGAGCACATAAAGAACTCGTAGCATTGAGGAGCATGATACAAAACTGCACAAAATAAATATTAAAACAACTGAACTTTAACTGATAACACAACTACATATTCTTTAAAGCTAAAACAACACAACAGGACTACACAATCACTCCATTTTACCATATTAAAACTTTATAATTCGTGTTCATAATGAGCAGCATTTAACTCTCACCTCTTCCTCAGTCAGGAAGTTAACAACGGCATAAAGACGGCAGTCTTGAAGCAACAGTACCCAGAATAGACACACTTCCAAATTGAACTTTTTTCTTAAATGGGACTGTGGTCTGAAATCAAATATTTTAACTAATCAAATAAAAGAACATTTGAGAGGTTGGTGAAGTTTCAAACAAACAGGAAAAACAATAAATTATATACATTTAATTTCAACCTGGTTACATAAGCTGGGCTAAGCGGTTCAATGCAGTTGCTCGACTTACGATGGGTGTGGTGGAACACATCTCCATCGTAACCTGAGGACTACCTGTATTGCAAAGATTGGAAGAGGGAATGAGGAATAATGATGGGAGCCTTACATGAGAAATGTGTGTGCACCACAGTGCAACTGTGCTATGCAAAAACAACCAAACAAAAAAAAGACAGAAAAAAGGCAAAAAAAAATGTGTTGTGCTTTAGAAATCCACATTTTTTTCAGGATTTCACTTGTTTCAGGTCTGTTGTGGAGTTTTTAAAAGACAGCTGGAAAATTTTTGCCGAAATCCTGGGTAATGACATTAACTCAAGGCGCTCAATGTAAACCATGTCATTATGTTCCAAACTTAGTCACATCGACCCAACAGTAGGCAGCTTGCTGGCTTACTGTATGCTAACTCCTTAGCTAAAATGCAGGCTGCAGAATGATTCAGCTCAAATATGAAATACATAGAAAACACTGACCAGGTAATCATCGTATTAAGACATCAGAAATGACCAGACACGTGACTTTTCTTCGCCACTCTGTCCCCTGGCTTGTGGTTCAACTCAGGGCACTAGATTGAAAATTACCTTTAAATTTAAAACAGAGTTTTCCAGCCCTCGAGCTGTTAATATGTGGAAACAACAGCCCCGAATGTCCTTTATTTTACCTTCATTCAAATGTACTTATATGGTCATTTACAGATGAAGTATTTAGTACAATGTCGGAAGGAAAAATCATCTGTCAAGAATTTAGATGTGTTGTGGATTGGCTCTCAGCAAATCCTCTACAAGAGAGTGAAGGGGGGGGGGGGCATTTCTCTTCAACTGTCAAATCTGTCAAAGCACATGAAGACTGCATTTATCATATCAGTGCTGTGTGAAGGATTTTCATCTGAAATACAGCAACAGTCTACATCTTATTTATGTGTGATACTTATGTCTCTAGCTCCGGGTCTTTTTTTTTTTTTTTTTTTTGGTAAAAATAAAAAAAACCTACCTCAAGGTCTTTCTTAAAATTTAAACTCTTAACCACTCTCACTTTACTGCAGCACCTCAAAGTTCAAACTTGTACAATCCAGGTATGAATAAAGTGAAGGAAGTGTTTAGGCAAATATTAGGTGAATACAGTCAGGTACCTTGACTTACGACCGACCCAAGTTACGACATTTCCAAGATACGAGGTTGCTGTCAGGCTATTTTATGCTTTGTGATGCAACAGTTTTTTGGGATACGACATTGGGGATTTCATCATGTTTCGTGCGGCCCGCCACCATTACGCATTCCCGTGTCCCAGTCTGCCCCAAGCCGACCTACAGATCACGTGTCGAGCTCGCTGAGTAACCATCACCGCAGCATTTCTCACTTCGCTTTGTGATCTTTGTGCCGTTTTGGAACTTTCTTTGTCCTGTACCCTGTTTTTTCATTACAGGTCCTAAGAAAGTGAGTAGCAAGGCTGGTGCTGAGAAGAAGAAGAGGCCATTTACCTTAGATATAAAGCGGGAAATCATTGAAAAACACGCTCAAGGTGTGCGCGTCACGGACTTGTGCAAGGAGTACGGATGGAGTAATTCTACCATTAAGTTAAGTTTGGTACTAAACTGTAGCATAAGTTTAGCGATACGTAAAGTGTAGAATAAATTTAGCGATGTTCTGTAAGCGTATAGCAAGTGAGGGCGACGTACGCCATGTAAACAAACCTTCTCCGACAATCTCTTCCTCCTCCCACCACCAACGTCCGTCCTACACCACACTGCTCCGCCTCCATCATCACTTCTTGTGATCCTCAAGGTAACGGTACACTTCATAAAACCAGTTTATTTCTTTACTTTGACTTTTATTATGTTTTATTATCGTTTTATACCTTATTTGTTACATCATATCATACATTTCTCTCATTTAAAAACGCGTAACCAAAGAAACTGGCGTGTTTTGTTGGGGGGTTTGAATCATCAGTAATTCCATTCATTTTAATGGGGAAATTCGATTTGTCATACAACACTTGACATACGACCTCGCTCCAGGAACGAATTAACGTCGTATGTCAAAGTACCGCTGTACCTGTATGTTACACGTTGCACGACTCGGAGGCCTGAGGAATTCAAGAAAATACGTCAACGATTTATAGCCTCTCTTAGTCAGACAGAAAGGAGATGTGTGCGCTTGGATGAAGGATAGAATGGGGCTAACGCAGGACGGTACGCGAATGTGTGCAGGTGTGAGATGAAGCACTAGGGCTGAGCTGACCAGGCAGGTTAACAGTGCAGGGAAGACACGCCTGGCACCAGCGAGTTCCACTAATACACTTGGCAGCCAATTCTGGGTCAAAGCTTAATACTCTGTGGGGTAGAAGGACACTGAGTAATCTGTATTCAGTCTTGACTTTGTCCACATCTGATACGCAACATTAGCCGCTAACTCACTCTATAGACTAGTGTCCTTCAGTTTATATTACTTTATGTTAATAGAAAAAAATTACATACAACATCATTTGTCATTGTTAGTTGGGGCTGCGGACGGCTGATTTATATGCATGTGTTTACCGTCGAGGGGGCGGAGGTAAGGCGGGGCAAGTGGGGTGAGGTGGTTTTGCGGAATTTATTGATCTTTGATCCAACCCCCACCTTCCACCACCTCTTCTGCCCACGGTCTCTTGATTAAATCCCCAACAGGCTTGGGAACTTTGGTAAAATAGTGGGAACGAAAGCAAACCCGAGTATTAACAGGACCCACTCAACTGAAAAGCTGAGGTATGAGGTAGGTTACATTACGTACATTGCTTTACTGTCATTTTTGGTGGACGCCCTTATCCAGAGCGACTTACATTTATCTCATTTATACACCTGAGCATTTGAGGTTAAGGGCCTTGCTCAAGGGCCCCAGCAGCGGGAGCTTGGCGGTGCTTGGATTTGAACTCTCGACCTTCCGATCAGTAGTCTAACGTCTTGACCCCCTGAGCTATCACCCCATTAGGGTCCTTTTGATCAGCATAGCGCCTGCACAGGCTCATATGCACAGTTCCATTCACTATCTTATCCTCAAAGCTAATTGTAAGAGCTCCAGGATCGTTTAAAGGATCGCTCCTGTTGCCTGTGCAGCCTTTCTGATCGTGCATCCTGCTCACACATCCCTAAGTCAGATGACACACACCTCCAATCTTGCCACAGTCCTGGCTCTGAGACAGACAGACAGGTTAGTCAGACGGCCAGATCAGTGATCAATACAGTCTTTGTGCCGGTTCGTCTACACACACCGAGAGTCTACAGGCGAGTCTACAGGAGCCGTCTGGTGCTGTCTCACACTAAAGTTTCTTCTTAAGACACGTAGACACAACCCAATGAGCCTGGAGTCTGAATATCATTCAATCACTAGGGTTTTCTTTTATTTTGGGATTTATTTCCTGAGTTAATTTGTCCGTCTTCTTGGCTATTAGATACACCGAGCAGACACGCCTGAAGTGTAGGACAACAGCTGATCTTCTCGAGCCGACATCTGAACAGAATATCATTATTTAAGAGTCTTCCATGAATTAATTGTCTCTAAAAGCTCCTACGTTAATTACAAAAGGCTTTGCACAACATTGTGCTGAAATAACATCCCTAATGAGAGCTCGTGCGTGATAATTGGATTTATTGGGTCATTATTTTACCACTCTCTGTAGTTTTAACCTTTAATTTCAAACCGATTACATATGCATCATGGTGTATATTTAACGTGCTTGGGACACTTGAAATAGTAAGATGGCTGAATTAAGAGGATTCAGATATTTCTACGGCTTCACCCGGGCTTAGGTTATCCCACAAATAAATACATACGGTCCTTTTTTGAACAGATTGGGGAAATAAAAAATGAATAAATAATTAAATAGAAACATTTTTCTAGCATAAGAAGCTGATGGTCCAGTCCAGAGACCGTCGACATGACATGACTCGAGCCCCTCCAGAGGCCTCAGGCTCCTATGAAGACTGGGCTGGTAGTTTATATCCACATATCCTTCTCTCAGCAATCAAAAATGCAAGCCTTATAGCTCTGACTATGGATGTATGGATTGATATTTGTAAACCCAATGGACTGCTTAATCGCTTTGGTATTTCTGTAGGTTTACAGAATTAATGCCTGCCTCTAACAATCACGTGTACAAAGTGTATAATCGTATCAAGTCCATCATAATAGTGTAGCGCAAATTACACTACATTTAGACAGAGAGCCAGAAAGAGAAAGAGAGAGACGGGGAACGGGCATGCGAGCAATTAGATTAGTCTCACAGGTTATAGTAAAACAGTCTGCAGCCTTCAAATGGTGTGACTTGTGAGGTCAAGGCTAAACCGTCCAGCCCTGACCCTTCTCCCCTTTCCAGTGTACAGCGGTCTGACATTTTCAGGTCACTCGGTGAAAACAGCATGCTCTCTGGTGTCGGCTAATTATTTAGTTAAGGTAACCTACAGTCAGAGACGATGGCATTGTCTCTCTTTCACACACACACCCACACGTACTGATCTCCCAGTGGGGGTGAAGGGTGAAGGACAGTTACGGTGCTAGGAGAGGAGCGGGGATCTAGTTAATAATTCAGCGTGGGGAGCCGGCTGGGGCCTGGGGAGAGAGGGCAAGGAGAGCTTGTCAAAGAGTCAATCAAAAAGACCCTGAGCAACACTGAGGTAAGGTCCAGCCACCCAGGTCACGAGCTGCTTGTCCACCACGAAACCCACACACACACTGCCTTTCAGCAGGGGTACAAGAGAAAGGGAGAGGGTGGAGGAAAAAAAGAAGAGATTTTATTTTATATATTTATATATACATACACACACGCAATAGAAAAATAAACACCTGTGTGCTTTGGGAGTTTGACTACATTTGCACAAGCAATCACAATCACCCTCCCTTCCCATGTCTTTGCCGCCACAATTTAGCTATATTAGAATCACTTTTCCCACAGGGCATTTTGCATGAAGCTGTGAGAACAAGCAGTGGGCTGAAAATGCTCTGCTCCTGATGATGAAAGCTTTGTTGAGCAGCAAATGCCTTGGTTATGCACAAAAACAATTAGAAGGGGGGGGGGATTCTCCAGACAAACAATGAGACAATTTCAGTGACAGAGGGGCAGCTGAGTATCTCCCTCACTCAAATCCCAATTCAGCAGGGCCAAAGACAGACGCTAAGCACATAGCCTAAAATGATATTATTGTTTCAACAGTGATTCTTTGGAAATTCATATCCAGTGTTTTCTATTTCACATTATAGCGTCATCTTTCCCAGTGTGTAAAAGAGGACAGAGAGAGGTAAGAGAGGTAAGAGTGGGAAGGCAGTCCTTTCCTCGTGAGTATCATCAGCCGGTGTGAGGTGGACGAGAGTAACAAATGATGTGGAATAAATCACCAAGTATGCTGTATCATTTTAAATGTAATCAGTGTACTGTCTATACTCTGTACCTGGAGTATGGCCATACTTGTTACTGCTTCGTGGAAGTACAGTGGAACCTTGGACTGCGAGCATGATTCGTTCCAGAGACGTGCTTCTAATTCAAAACACTCGTATATCAAAGCGGGTTTCCCCATAAGAAATAATGGAAACTCGGATAATTCGTTCCACAACCACAAATATTTATATAAAAATGACAAAATATAATACAAAATATAAAGTAAAAATACATAAAACTGTCACGAATTTGCCCGCGCAGAGTGCGCGTGCAGCGCACCTGTTCTGAAAACTCCCAATAGCGGCGCATGTCAGAGAACTCGTGCGCTAAAGACTACTTCCTGGTTTTCCTCCGCAACGCCACGGAGCGTCACATGGGTGGCGACAGGTGTACCGGATTGGGACTGATCGCGGGAGCTATAAAAAGACTCACGCAAGCATGCCAATGTCATGCATTAGTTGCCATTTTCCACGCTCTTGCCAAGCCTTACTATACCCGTGTTTGCTTTCTCTGGTTCTGACCAAGTTTCTGTTTCTTGTTATTCGACCCCACCACACCTGACAACAAAATAACCTGCACTTTACCTTTAAAAAGACTTTTGACTTCTGACTTTCACTACAACTCACAGAATCACTGCAGTCTGTCAGCTCACTGGGATCTTTTTCTTTTCGTGTGACTTTAACAAGGAAACTATCCAACGATCGCTGCTTTTGCCTCCTTTTTGAGGATTTTGCAGAAATGAGACATTGCATTGTCATTAAACAGATTCATCGCTCGCACTGCTATAGCCTTATTCGGGTGGTGCTTTCTACAAAGTTTTGCACACTTTCCCACATTTTACACATCTCCCTGATCTCATTTGAAGTTAGGAATCGGTCTTTTTCTATGCTAGCGCGGATGTTGACTATATGAGTGAGCCACAATCCCGCAGTGAGTGAGAGAGAATTATTGTGTTCACTACAATCACTACTCGTATTGCAAGACATCGCTCGTTAACCAAGTCAAAATGTATTAATTTCTTGCTCGTCTTGCAAAACACTCGCAATCCAAGGTTCCACTGAAATTTATGGGTTTCCACTGACTGGAACGTCTCGTCCTATGTGCAACAGCACTACACATGCAATATCCTTGTCCTCCCACTGTCCTCTCTCTAAAAACTTCCTCCTTAAGCCTTCCTCCTCATTTCTACCATCTCAATCCTTGGTTACCAAATACTCTGCCATCTTCTTTGAATGTAAAGCCAGCCCCTAAACCCCATCACCTGTAGACCGTCTCCCCCACGCTGGTCTCTGCACTCATGATATCAATACATCCAACCCATTACCATCAGAGAACTAAAGACCCGTCTCCCTTGTCTCCAGTTTTCATTGAACGCACTCTCTTCAACTAAACTACTTTCCTTCCACATAATGTCCTATTAGCTACCAACCAGTCTGGCTGCTGACAAGGCTTTGGTTCTTACACTGCTGGATCTATCTGCATCTTTCGTTATTCCCTTTCTCCCAATTTGCTCATTTGTTAATTCATATCCAGCACCTAGCTTCCTCCCCATTGCAAGGCAGCTACCACCCGGGGATAGTAGCATGCTTCTTTTGAGACAACCATGATCAGCTAGCATGAGGGACTCTTGGACTCGAACAGCAATGGTATTAAGGGATTCGAATTCATGCTCGCTCTCCCAATGGCAGCATGAGCACCTTTTTGTTGCACCTCTCAGGAGCCGCATCATCCGTTTGCATGGACATCAGATCCGCCCGTCCACCATCTCCAAACTTGGCATTCCAGGAAGTGTGCTTTACACACTGTTTCTCAAACGATTCCTCAGATTGTCATGGAGAGTTCATGCAGCATCTGCTGACAACTTGTTTAACTCAAAGGATCTGTGGCACACTCTTCTCAAAAACTAACACTGAATGTTAACACGTTCCCAAAATCCAACACAACATCGCTGTCAAGCTTGGATCGTTGTCACTACTGCCATCAAGGTTTTCACATGTTACCCCAGGGTAACAGACATCCTTTATGGTGATGTCCTGATGTTTTGTTCAGTTTGTTTGGCGTAACTTGGAATATGTGACAACTCTTCATGGTCCTGGTACAACGTCCCAATGTCGCAGGTCAACCTCTGCCACTTTCTGGTGGTCAGCCTGAACATGATTCTAGACCTCACAGCAATACCAAGCTCTTCGCTGGCTCCTCATGGCAATACCAAGCTCTTCGCTGGCTCCTCATGGCAATACCAAGCTCTTCGCTGGCTCCTCATGGCAATACCAAGCTCT
>JAQLOM010000012.1:13278965-13292468 GCA_030068315.1 Chrysichthys thysi | reverse complement strand
AGAGAGAGAGAGAGAGAGAGAGAGAGAGAGAGAGAGAGAGAGAGAGAGAGAGATATTAAGACAATAGTGGTATAAAAATATATCACTCCTCTCAGGAGGCAGAGAAATGTTTCATCCAGGGATAAAGCTGATCAATCAGAAGAACTCTATACTGTTTTGCAGCACGACAGTCACCTTTCCTATTTTTTAGCATCTGTGTATTCTACAAAAGTTTCGCACGTCTAAAGAAACACCAGAAAATAATGGTGCCTTCACAAATCAATTCAACGAAACCCCAAAACAACCGAATCTTGAATTAAAAACCATGCCTTTTGGTTTAAAATGGCATCAATTCTCCTAGCTTTCTTGTTTACAGTTTACAGTTGGGCTTTTCCAGGCTCCTTAAAGAACTTGCTACCGTTTTTCTGGCTCGTCCCAGACCCAAACATTGTCTATTACTCAATATTATGCCATCACATCATTAAAAAAATAGCATCGAAAAATGATCCGAAAAGTTTCTCCCTCTTGACAAACGAACACAGAAGACATGCAAGAGACCTGTACCGAGTTATATTTTGCGCAGTACTTTAGTAATCAACGGACATGTCAGACCCGACTGTGTACATATATGCATCTTAGTTATGCTTGCACCAAAACAAACCAAAAGAAAAAGTGAATTAATTAGCAGTCAGAATGCATTTTCTAAATTCCTAAGGAGACATGTTGGAAGAAGAAAACTGTACAAACACCAGAAACCTCTTGTTCATACCAACTATTCATGTCATACAAATAATCCTTTCCTACTGGGTCACTTATATTTAAATCTTAATCAGAATGATGATGAGGAGGACGAGGATGAATAATATTATTCTTGCTCTCGTCATGGGTGCTGTTATTTCACTTTGCCTTTGTGTCCACAGCAGAGCACGTTATGGAGTCAAAAGCAAAGGGATTTCAAGCGATGAGAAGCCCCCCCCCGGAAAACTCAAGAGGAAAAAAAAAAGAAAAAGAAAAAAAAAATACATATGCTCCAATTAATTCCTGAACAATAGCATCCCCAAAAACCTGCAGGGCGAATTCATTCTCACTCTGATCGAATAAAAGAGCTCCCTTTACCATCTCCGGCAAAAATTACCAGTCGACGTGCAAAATCAATTTGGCCAAAAAGAGACAAATAGGAAAGAAAGGAAGCTCAATCAAGGATGTGTTCAACTTCTCCTTGGGGTTGTGAAGCTCTTGGTTATTCTGTACACCACTGGATTCACTGAAGCGGCTACTGCACTGTGAAATCGCTTCATCTCCAGAGTACCTACATGACCAGTCCAGCGAGTCGGCGAAGACCTGAGACCGCTTGTGTGTTTAATTCTTTCAAATAATAAAAGAAAATTACACAGCGCCTTTACGTCCGTAACAAATAGTTGCTCATACATTAGAGTAATTATACAGGCTGTTCGAAGAAAAGCATAATTTCAGCAAAAAACACTCATCCACCTGAGTGCTACGCCTGCTCATTTAGTGGAGGGCTGCAGGAGGAAATGTACTTAAATACTATAGCTGAGGCAGCAATGAACTTGATTTATAGACACATCATATGTCATGAATGAAAATAGTTAAGGATGAAGAATTGCCTTTTGGTTCCAAACCTTTTTAAAACACCTTGTACACTGTAACTTTTTTTTTTATTTTTTTTATTAAATCTGTCCATAACAGAATATTGTTTCTTCCAAATAAACCTGGCACAAAAGGGAGAATGGGGTAATATTTTACCTTACAAGCTCGGCTTATTATTTGTCATGGAATGTCAGGAATGGGCTAGAGTTGAACCAGGATGCCCCCTACTGGTACCTCCTGGCACTCAGTTCATGAAGAGTGGACGTCCGGACTGTCTTGAAAATAATCCTGCAGATGACTTTAAAAATGCGTGCAAAGCCATTAGCGTAAAAAACGGGGGGGGGGGGGGGGTTGGGGGGCTAGTTATGACGATTGGAGAAGTGAGCGAAAATTTCACAAGGGATAAGATGGGAGTGCAATACCAAAGCATCAAACGAACTCTCACAAAAACGACAAAAGGTGATGATTTGTCGTCGTATTTTTACTTATGTGTCGTACTAATCGAGCTCTTACACGTTTGTACGTCTTGCCATATCGGCCGGTGTTTTCCTCATTAGCTTCACACACACATACACACACACACACACAGAAGTAGAGAATGATCCCCCGGCAGCAGGCTGGCATGTGCAGAGCGAACAGGACACGGAGGTTCCCACAAGTGCACGACTCCCTCCAACCCATAGGAGCCCTCACCTTGAGAAAGCACTGACCTCTGAACAGCTCCAGAGCTATTAAATTAGAGAGATGGAGTTTTAGAAAGGTCACTCACCTCGTCTGAGATCTGTAATAACCTCCAGTGCCAAAGGTGGGCTAATCAAAACTCACACTCTTGTATAATTTTTTCTCTCTCTCTCTCTCTCTCTCTCTCTCTCTCTCTCTCTCTCTCTCTCTCGTCCCTTTGACATCTTTAAATAGCTGAACTGAAACCAAACCATGCTTAATAACTATATGAAGTCCACAATGTGAACGGATCCTGCATCAAAGAATATCTGGCCTCTTTTTTCCCCCTCTTTAATTAAAAAAGTTTTAAAAAAAAAAAAAAAAAAAAAAAAAAAAAAAATTTTCCCCCCATCACTTCACCAGAAATACCTTTGATCTTCTCAACAAAGAAATGTCGTAAAGCAGGAGAGGAAACGAAAACGAGCTTTGAAAAGTAGCGGTGCTTCGCACCGTGTGCACATGTGAAAGCTCTTAATTGAAGGTAAACACTTTATATACACGTAAGTGTTTTTAAATGAAAGAAAGAAGAAAAGAACGCACAATTCCTACACTACATCACCTAACAAACCTGTGCAGGGATTTCACGCTGTGGAGGAAAAGTTTCATATGGCTAAAAGAATCATTATTCTAAATATGTCTAAGTGTATAAAACTGTTCTTTCCTCGCCTTCACTGACTCAAACTATTGACGAAAGATGAAGAAAACATTACGAGGCGCCACATCGGGGTCATTTCGGCTTCCTGGACTCAAAAAGAGAAAGAAATTTTTTTTCCACTTGTGCGTCATGCTGCATCAAGTCCCCCCAGTGTGTGTGTTCATACATCACCGAGGCCTGTCATGTGTCATTTTAACATAAAAAAAATGTCAGGGAGGACGTTTTGTCAGTCGTTGGCCAGTGCCACAAAATATGGGCAGGACGCAAGCAAGGAGATGAGTCCAAGGTGTTCAGACGTGCCTCAGTGAGCATCATTTCTCCAGTTTCAAAACATGAACTGTAGCCACAGCAACACATAACTACCATCCCAAAGCCTTTTTGTTTGGCTCATTGCGCTAAAAATGACAGAGGATCCCACGTAATCTGGCAACACTCACCATAGTGGCCCTATTTACATGCATTTAAAGGACAGCAGAAGAAACAGGAGACATTCCCAGACACATTATAGATTAACGAATGTATTATAGGAAAATTTGAAAACCGAAATTGGGATGGGGGGGGGGGGGGATTTTGACGTACTCTCATGACAAATCACTCGATCTCCCAATGAACTTCTGCAGCTCTGGACTTATTTTGTGGGGACACGTCCCACATTTAAATACATTCTCAAGTCTAAGACCAACTTACCCCCAAAAAATTTCTTTTATTCTTGGCCAGTGACCTGAACTCTAACTGTAGCATTATTACGATTATTTTAATCCTAGCATTCTACCCAATCCACTTTTTTATTTCAGGTAAGCATAACTGAAATATTTAACAAGCATGGCACTAAAGGTTAACCTGCTTCTAAATTTTACCGTTGATGCTTGAACCTGATTACTCAGAAGGTGCGTACTGCTTTGCTGTCGTTTAACGGCTCCGCTCGGAAAGTTGTTCCAGCTGTTACACGAATATTAGGTTCGTGTTAACCCTTTTGTTCGAATATGTTTTTGGTACTATAGTAATGCACATAATTTAAGACGAATAATAAGCAGACTTTTTTTTCATTGCATTGTTTCACGGAGTAAAACGAATAATCGCTGATGTTGTGACGTTACTGTTAATATACACCATTAATATGCGCGACAATTTGTACATTAATAAATCAAACATTGTGATCATCGGGAAATCGCTGTAGTACAAGACGAATAATGCACTCCAGTCCGTGCTGTTACACAGAAATTAAGCACTTCAGGAGTAGTGACTTGGGTGGTTCTTGGGTCCCAAACTCGGTACTTTTCAAGGTACTCACCAAATTACACCCGTAGTACTGAGTACCAATTCATGCTGAATCAATCAGTGCCCAAGTTTGGTACCTGAGAGCACATCTGGGTGAGACAGTCAAGTATACATTAGGGAAAGAGAGAGCATGAGACCATGTCACGTCACCCCGCATCATGTGGAAGCCCTAGACACAGTCAGGACATCGTGTTCATGCTGCGTCCTGGTTACAGCCTGCGACAGGCTGGAGGTTGTAGGGAGGGTTCTGCGAGGGGACAGGAATGTAGGAGAAGGTTTTATTTCATGTGGTGTGCAAAATGTTCTATATGAATAACAAAATTATGACCCGTCATATTTTTTGACAACTGAAATTAGATATTTCTTGTTATTACAGAGACAAAGCACAATTGAGTACGGGTCCCAAGTTCCAGCTCCGTGCAAATGAAATGTGAACGGTTCCCAACCCAAGCAGCGATGTTCCACTTGCGCGTCATGCTGCATCAAGTCCCCCCAGTGTGTGTGTTCATACATCACCGAGGCCTGTCATGTGTTATCTTAACATAAAAAAATGTCAGGGAGGACGTTTTGTCAGTCGTTGGCCAGTGCCACAAAATATGGGCAGGACGCAAGTAAGGAGATGAGTTCAAGGTGTTCAGACGTGCCTCAGTGAGCATCATTTCTCCAGTTTCAAAACATGAACTGTAACCACAGCAACACATAACTACCATCCCAAAGCCTTTTTGTTCGGCTCATTGCGTTAAAAATGACAGAGGATCCCGCATAATCTGGCAACACTCACCATAGTGGCCCTATTTACATGCATTTAAAGGACAGCAGAAGAAACAGAAGACATTCCATATACAGTGGAACCTTGGATTGTGAGCGTAATCCGTTCCGGAGACGCGCTTGTAATCCAAATCACACGTATATCAAAACGGGTTTCCCCGTAAGAAATAATGGAAGCTCCGATAATTTGATCCACAACCCAGAAATATTTCTATAAAAATGATTAATACAAAATATACAGTAAAAATACATAAAACAAAATAACCTGCACTTTAGCTTTGAAAAGAATTGTGGCTGGTGTGAGGGAGACGAGAGAGTGTCAGAAACAGGAATATTAAAGGCTACAACCAAAACATGGAAACTGGAGTACAAACAAGAGTCAAAACATGAACAAGGTAAACACAAAAACATGGCTTGGCAATACAATAGCGCGGGGAAATGCAAACTAATGCTTCGCAAACTTAGCATTCATAAGCCAGTCTATTTATAGTCTATAGAATTAGTCCTAATGTCCTCCGCCATGCACCGCTATTGAGTGTGCCTGAAAACGGGTGTGCTGCATGTGCGCTCCACGTGGGCAGATCCATGACAGAGAGCAGGAGGATTATTGTGTGTTTCTTTCACTACGACTCACGGAATCACTGCAGTCTGTCGGCTCACTGGGATCTTTTTCTTTTCGTGCGACTTTAACAAGGAAACTACCCAACGATCACTGCCTTTGCCTCCTTTTGAGGATTTCTCAGAAATGCGACGTTGCATTGTCTATATACTAGCACGGAAGACACAATCCTGCAGTGAGTTAGATTGAGAAGTTGTGATCACGTGAGGCTCGGTAGACGAATACCACTCGTATTGCAAAGCATCCCTCGTTAACCAAGTCAAAAATCTATTACAAATTTTTGCTCGTCTTGCGAAAAACTCACGGCCCACGTTACTCGCAATACAAGGTTCCACTGTACCTGAACTGATATCTTACACTTCAATCCATGATCTTTACACAGTTCCTGAAACTGTTAAAACATTTCGGTGTTTCTTATTGGCCTTAAGTTTCTCGAACATTGTTTTAAATAGTCAAATTTAACAGTTTAAGAATTTGCTTTGTGTGCGTGCGTGCGTGTGCGTGTGTGTGTGTGTGTGTGTGTGTGCGTGCGCGCAATACTGGTGGTGTATGGGTAAGAGACCAGGTATGAATGCAGCTAATCAGGTGTAAGTGTAATACCTAATCAATTCCTGAATACATTAGAGCAGTCTAATGGCCCAGGTGGAGAGGCCCAGCACAAGATGCATTGCATAGATGATTGAGCAGAACATGGAACAGCTACGCAATCAATAGCATATAGAGGAAGTAAACTCAAGGGGGATCGCAAACAGCAACGAGCTGGCTTGAATTTATCGAACCACCCTATCGGAAGCGGAAAATATTCACAACTTTTGCATTCGGAGTATATAATTGCCCTTCTTCGGATACAGCAACGATGCGATATTCACGTGATCATAGCTAAACTAAATACTGAAAGGGTAAACCTGCTCACCTTTCGCCTTACGAACGCTTGGATGTGTTGGGGGTTTTTTTGGGTTTTTTTTTTTACAAGTCAACACTGACATGCTTGCTGTATTAGCATAAAAAGCATACATGATGATTATCTCGAAATGCTCACAATAGACATTGGAGAGGCATTACCAGCGTTTCTGTTCAGTTTCTAGAAGCGTGAGCGCTTTAAGGGTGAGGCGGTCAGCTCGGTGAATAACGAGCAGGTAACACGGATGCTGAACACATTCAGATCGCCGACTCAATTAGGAACTCAAGGAGGTGTGTTTATCTCTCAGGCATGCCTCAGCTTGATCGCCAAACGCAGCTTCAGTTAACATAGCCGCACAGATTGTTTTTAACGCACAGTCACATGCTGCAGGTTGTTCAACAAATGGTGTGAATGTCTACATTTTTCATTATTATTATTATTTTTTTTTTAATCAGTACACACCTGGTTTTGTACTTAGCCCCATTACTGCCTCTGTTGTAGCCATGATGCTTTATTGCACTAACAGTGGTTATACTGTAGGCTACAAAGTGACCTGCCCTTACTACATACACCAAGAAGGCTTCAACATGAGACAGGCTCCACACAACATTGTTACTGATTTACACTGAGGTGCTTGATTGTGGTGATACCTGAGCCTCAGGTCACACCTGACCAAAGGAAGAACAACATGACCCTAAAACCCTAGCACGTATCAGGCAGTCAGTGAGCTGGTGACTATGTTTGGCTAAAACTCATGAAACTGTTGCATTGGGTTGAGTTGGTCTGTGTGTGCAGGTACGTAGGCATGTGTGCGTGAGTGTGTGTGTGTGTGTATGGCACAAAGAGTGTGTATAAGCATGTGAAAAGGGGTCAGAGGTTAATCCCTATTGATTCAGCTCAGGTCTGCATACAGCGCCTCTGGGAGATGGCCACTTCAGTTGGCAATCAGCTAGCACAAATGCACAATAAATCTTACTGTCCACAGCCTCTGATCACTAACGGCACAGTCGTTAGAAAGAAACGCAGAAAGTCTGCTTCCTAAAGGCTAACGGCTAATTCATAAAGTGCAGCATGCCTCAAGGAACCAGTGGAAAGGTCCTGAAAATGACGACATGCTAGCAAGCGCTATCTACACAGGCAGTGCGTTACAGTAACACGTCGACGCTGTGGCTATCTGCATCTGTTTATGTACCAAAAAGTCAAATCGGAATGGAAGAAATGCCTACTTTGTAATCGTACTTACGACTTTAGTTAGTCCCATTTCCCAAAATATGAACAATTTAGTAGAATAAATTAAAGGTCTGGTATGTAGGATTCAACCAACTGAAGGCCCCTTCTTTACCCCTCCCTTTCCAAGCATGTATTCGACCGTACGGTGGCAGTCAAGTGCCCATAGGGTACTTCCAACTATGGTGGTACCTTGACTCACAAATCAAATGCGTTACAAGACTCTGTTCACAAACTGATCTGTTTGCGACCTGAATGCATTTCTCCCATTGAAATGAATGTAAATACAATGAATGTGTTTCAGCCCTGAAAAACATGTTATTTAAAGTGTATTCTGGGTTTACGTGTGGCAATGAAACATAGAATAAAATCAAAACAACCTTAATTATAGAAAAATAAAACTAACTTAAATAAACAGGTGATTTTAACGCACCAATGTTACCTCTGCAGTGGAGACGTAGCTGCTGGCGTAGGTGGACGGTGGCGGGATGGATGATGGCCTGGCAATTCTCATGTTTTGTGATTATTTCTTTATTTATTTCAACGGTTATACGTTTAGGCTTCTTACTCTCACTACCATTTCCACTTTCTTGGGACCCGTAATGAAGCTTATAGAACAAAAATGCAGAGAAACACAACGAAAAATGCAGAGAACACGTTCACACCATGAGTGCTTGACTGGAACTGACGGTTTGTGGTGTGAAGCGTGGGTTGGCTGCCTGTACGTCAGTTGAGGATTTGTTCGTCGGTCAATGCGAAATCTGTTCAGGAATTTAGTTCGGGCGTCGATTTGTTCGCCATCCAAAGCGTTCGCGAGCCGAGGTACCACTGTACTTACATTCACACTTCCTTGAGTTTTCTGCGCTAAATATTAAGTACGGCCCTACATTTTTCAAACTTGTCAGCCAGCACCAGCAAACCCCGATTCTTCTTATTTCTTCTACCTAGTCTTCCTTTCTTGTTCCTCATCCTCCTCCTGGGGCTTTCTTCTGCATTCACACTTCCACTTGTAAAAACATGAAATGCAGAAAGTGCTCTCTAGAGGTTTGTCCATTCTGGGCTACTGTAGCGGTGTAACATGGCGGCTCTGTGGAAGTGGACCTGCACCATAAAGGGCTCATTCTAAGCTTACAAAAAGACAACAATTCATAGTTATCAGTAATTACACACTTATGAAAACATACTTATGAACTCCAAAAGAGTATTACGCGATATATCCAGGGAGTCCTCGACCTACGGCGTTTTCGTGGTTACGTCGGTCGTCACCTCCCATCAATTTATTAAGAAAGTGGCTTTGTTTACATGCGCCGTTGATATTTAAATGAATGCGGCGCTAAGGATCGACCTCTCAACCAAACCCGACAGAGTTCGTACAAACCCTGAGCATAAACATACGGACCGGTCATAACCGAGTCCTTCGCCACGTCAGCCGATCAGCGCGCTTGTTTTTCTTTTTTCTTTCCGTTACCTAGGTGGAGATCCGGGGGCTGTATTAGGTGCTGTATTAGGTGCTGTATTAGGTGCTGTATTAGGTGCTGTATTAACATTATACAGTGCTGTACAGTGTATGAGTTCCGACTAACAGCGAAAATTGTGTTTATGTCCAGCCGTAGGAACGGAAATCTGCCGTAAACCGAGGACCCCCTGTACTCTGTTTCTGCTAACAGATCCTGTTAAAATCCTCCACAGTGGACCTTTAATTAATCCATCCCAATCCTGAGTAGGCAGGTACTAAATATGCTGTAACGGCATCTTTCTGGCCATGTGCTCACACCCACATGAAAATAAAAACCTCCTATTTGTGCAAATTTTGGGGTTATGTACTACGGGATCTCAGACGCTGTGCACACCTTTAAAGCCTTGTGAACCTTTCAGACAAGCTTCTGGGAAAAAAAACCCCACAGGAATAATAATAGTAATAACAACAACAATAATAATAATAATAATAAATAAATAAATAAATAAATAAAGAGAGCACCTTGTATTCGTGTCTGCATTTGGAGACTTAAATTACACCGCATAAGACATAACTTCCCAACGACCCACAGCGATGACTAATCAATGGCTCACAATCAGGACATCAATCTCACCCAAGATCATTGGCTTAATTTTGTCCGACGATATCTAATTAGCAATTATTTGCACTCGTTACACATTAATCGTGCCTTCTTGTTTCGGTTTGTTTTTTCCTTCCATATTTAATAATCATTTCGGGTGAAGGTGACAGCATGGTAGGAGGTCATGACCTCTTGTTATGGCTGAGCCTGTCTGGCGAGATCCCAGACAATCATTACAAATGAAATGAGGCTGCAGCCGAAGTGCGCACGCACACACGTACACACACACGCGCGCACTCCGTGGAACACCCTTACCCCCATATCCACCACATACAACAGCCAATTAGAAAAAAATGAATAGCACTATTCATATGGACGGTTATAACTTGCCGGATGATCAATGAGAAAAATACACAGCAGCATTTGTGATGAAACTGTGTAAGCATTTCGAGCAAAATGTGTATCCTCGCTACAGCGAGAGAAAATAATATAATAATATTTGCCAAATCGATAATAATTCTCTCCATTTTTCTCTCAATCTTTTCATCTCTCTCTCTCTCTGCCTCCGCCTTTCTCTCATTTTCCATCTTCACTCTCTTCATTTTCCTCCTCTCTCTCTCTCTCTCTCTCTCTCTCTCTAATCCGATCATGCAGGGAATAAGTGTATGCACCATGAACACGTTTAATTTTCCCAGTTGGTTTTCAGCGGGCCCAGAGGTGAGCTTTAATAAGGATCAATGGCACTTTATCTAGGACAGGACCCACTTCACAGCATGCAAATTAAACACCAACACTTACAAGGGGAAAAAAAGAGAAAGAAATGGATTTAATTAAAAAAATGTAGAACCACAGGCTCTGGGAATTCAATTAAAGGATTTATGCAAAGGTTGGCTAGCTTTTTGTGTTGCAGTACTGCTTGTATAATGAGCTTTTCATATTAAAAATCAATAGGTAATCTAGGGTGGAAGATCGCCTGCTTACATACAGTTTTGAAATCAATTTGAAAAATAGTCCATCATTGCAGTGTCACAGCACTCAAGAGTCGGGCACCCAGTCTTATTCGGAAGAACGTGTGTGTGTGTGGGGGGGTGTAATCACACCCACTCATTCTCTGCCATACAGGAAATACTAAAAAATCATTGGCTAAGCCTCGGGGTGGGGCGGCAACGCAAAGGAGTTGTGGAAGTCGTTTCAATGAGGCCCAATGGGGTTTTCTGACACTTATGGTACTTATGGACATAATCACACTCAGTATCCCCAACACACTGGACAACTGTGACTTGGTCTATGTTTGTTCAGGAAGGTGGAAGCATTATTGAAACAGAAAAGAAAATTTCCACTCTGAAATGGGAGATTGATGAGAGAAATGAAATTAGGACACATTGTGCTTTTGGCTTTAAAGAATCTATAACGCAGAGTGGGTCGGTTTTCTGGGCGAACATGTACAAGTTACTTGCTAATCGAGTAGTTAGCCGCTCAAAGGATAGCCAACACACTTCGCCTTGAATTTACAGCTGACGGTAAATTGCTTTTGTTTAGCTAGCTAATGGCAGCGCTATTATCGGTGTTGTTTTTGAAATTGCTTTCGAGTCCACTGGCTCCAGAGTACAGTGTTCACAAGGCTAGGACTGTTCGTTTTTGCTGGGGGTGGGGGGTCTTTAAAAATGAATTATATTTCCAGCAGGATTAATACAGTGCTCGAACTCACAAGAACTCGAATTTCTTAAAAGTCGAACAAACCAGATGGCAAAAAAAATGCCCTTGGACTCTATCTGAATCTCAGAAGTTGATCTGTGAACGCTGACCAAACATAACTTGTACGCGCGGGGAAATGAGTCACGCGGCACTCAGCTGTCTCTCAGCGGAAACAAAGGGTAACGCTTCAGTCTCGCATTCACTGTGATGGCACCATTTGTTGGTGACACACTGTATTTTATATCATTTTGGTAGCCATTGCACACCAAAAAGTTACGAATACAGAGTAATAATAAAAATAAACAAATGGACCGCATGGCATAGCATGACTCAAGGTAGTAGTGCTGTGTCTGGGTTTATGGAAAAGGTGTCATGGGTTTTTTTTGCCTGAGCTTTACCCTGTCAGAGCGGTGAGGTGACACAATCCAGGCTGCAGTCAGATGTTCAGACTTTAATCAGACTTTAGTCATAAACTGAATAGCAAGTGAGAAGGAAAAACATATTTGCCCGTGTCTGGAATGAATCGTCTGGAATGAATCGTCTGGAATGAATCGCCTGGAATGAATCGCCTGGAATGAATCGCCGCTGGAGCACATGCGGTTTACATGACACACATTGGATACATTTATTTTCTTACTTTACAAGTAAGTACATACTTTATCAAAGTTTTGATAAATGTGTTTATATGCATTTAGTATGTCCTCTTCTTGTTTTATCCTGTTCATTTTGCGTTTAAATGCTAAAAAAAACATATTTCGGTGTAATTTTTCAGGGCCGGGAACGAATTAATTGGTTTTCCATTATTTCCTATGGGGAAATTCCAATCAGAACTTGAACTTCTTAGGATTCGAACACACGCTCGGAACGGATCAAGTTCGAGTACAGAGGTATCGCTGTATACTGGCGAGGAAAAACGTTTTAGGAGTACACGAGTGTGAAATTCAATCGTTTTTAAATGTTCCAAAATTCTCACGCTTTCCTTGTTAAAACTAACCCGGTCCTGTGTCAATAGGGTTTGCAACAAATTTAAATGGAATATCCAAAAGAAAACAAGTGATCAGCCTCCATCAACTACTTCTATGTAAATATTCTGAAAAGGGGGCGAAAATCTGTAATCAAAAGAGCTAACGCAACGCACCACAGCCAAGCACGAACAGGCCCGAAGAAATGGAAACGCAAACGCTGTGTCATCAAGTATTTGAAAAATAGGTTTCCGTACCCCTTTATCACATCTCTTTATCCATATGCCAACGCTTCATGCTCAAGTAAGCTTCAAAATAAAATACATGTAGGATTTCTGCCTTTTCCATTGAGGCTTCTTTGTGTGCAAATTTAAAATTCGCATTTTTAAACAAATCGGATGAAAAATAGCCAGCCTGAAGCACTATTGACAGACTGTATATCAATATGCCTCTTAAAATGCTGTCTATTCGGAAATAAACAAATAAAATAAAATAAAATAAAAAAAGAATATTATATTCTAACATATGATAAAAGACATTAAAGCAAGTGAACGGTTTAGGAGACGAGGCGCAGGATCCTAAATGATCTGGTGTTATTTGGCCACCTGATGAGATATGTGTGAAACTAAATCACGTACTACTTTATCCAAATCCCTGAGCATTCTCCTTCCATTTACACCGAATCAGTTGGGCACGCTGAGCTCGTTTGATGAAGATAGCGTTAGGTCTCAGATGGATGGGTTGCTGTGTGACTTTGACTGGGGGAGGTGTTGGTGGTGGTGGGGTGGGGGGGTCAAACGGTGGGACATGACAGCCACTGGTCCTGCTTGAAAGCTGCCTGCCAGCCTCTGACGGCCCCCTTATCGATTCAGACACACTCGCCGCCACATCAACTAATCCACAAAAAACCATTTACTCAATTTCCCTCAGTGCAATGAGCCACACGCTGACGAGAGCTGCTGTGTGTGTGTGTGTGTGTGTGTGTGTGTGTGTGTGTGTGTGTGTGTGTGTGTGTGTGTGTGTGTGTGTGT
>JAQLOM010000012.1:13259033-13270575 GCA_030068315.1 Chrysichthys thysi | reverse complement strand
GGCATAATGATGGCACTGGGCAGAAAAACAGTGAAAAACACCAAATAATCGCCAAAAAAAACAGTATAGCTTCACAATGACCACAGCTCAACCCACACTTGTAAAAAAAACAAACAAACAAACAAACAAAAAAAAACCTAGTAGCACGCACGCCACCGCCGCCTAGCAGCCAATTGCTGAACTACAGCACTCAGATCGCAACACGTGGGATTTTTAAACTTTCAAACCAGACATTCTGGCTAATGGATTATGTCTTCAGACCAGCGGATGTTGTCCGTTGCATCCGATATCCGTTAATACAGTGTCTGTAGATGAGAGGATCGACTGTAGTATGTTCATAAACATACCCATCATGTCGACATGTCTAAGGTTTTCCTAACCCCTCTGTACAACTGAAGAGATTTCAATAATGACAACACACAATTTCAAGTCTCATAATCTAGACTCGTTCACCAAGTCTTAGTTTGTCACTTGTGGTCATCAGATTCATCTACGCAGGCTTGCGTTTTTCCATCAGTTAATTACAATCACATTCTTCTACTATATAGGTCTCTAAATTCCCAGATCCCCTAAAACACGTGGATAAATCATGTTCCAGTCATTACAGCCAACACAGAAAGAGTAACATTAATGTGTGCACATATGTACAGAAGCAGCCGGTCCTTACCATGGACTTGGTGAAGGGGCGTGCCAGATTGAAAAGGAAGGTCATGAGCCACCAGCTGCGGTGGATGGACGTGTACATCATGTTCCCCGGGTGCACAGCGTTGGAAGTGACCCCATGAGGAGACAGGCGACGGTGCAGCTCGTTGGAGAAGAGGATGTTGCAGAGTTTAGCCCTGTTGTAGGCCAGCATGGACCAGTACTCCTTTTTGGGTGGGGAGAGCAGACTCAGATCCACCTTTCCACAAGAGTCCACCAGATCTGTGAACCTGAAGCAGGGACGGGACGAGACGAGACGAGACAGGGATGAAAATCTGTAAAGCATGGCTTGAAGAGCCACCGACATGACTATCCGAAACCCTTTTCTGCTGTCTAATTCTTTAAGTAATATTGTTGACTTAAAAGTTGTACTCCAGTGTTTTGTTGATGGTTGGTTGGTTCTTTTTTCTTTCTACCATCAACCCTTTCTTTCACTGATTCGGTCTTTATGGATAATGGTGAAGGTTGATTTTGTCTGTAGTAAGAAATATTGCACAGTGCTTTCAGGATAACGCATGAGACAAAAATCCACTGTCATTTCACCAAGCTGCCAACATCGGACGGCGATGACGACGACAGCAGGGAGATTTACATAGCCATTACAGAAAAGTCACACAAATACTCATCTGACCATTTTCTTTCGTGTCACATGGCCACATATTGGACATGCATCCAATCTAGTACTATACCCAAAAAAAAGTGCCTCAGGTCTGATTACAAAAGACTGGATTCTTGTGTCCACACAGCCCCGAACAAAACATCAGATCAGGGTCACATTCAGGCAGAAATTTGGATTTGCATCACTTTAACCTTGCAATATGAACCCAAACACCACGCTCACAGAATTCTCCTCAACATACGAGGTTTACTTTGTGAAAGAGCTCACAAAAACGCACAGAAAACCTGCACAGTCCTGTCTTGATTAAGCTATAAAAAAAAAGCAACACCCAGAACTAGTGTTTAAACAAAAAAGAAAAAAAAAACCCAGCTTTGGCTGAGGCCTGCGCTTCCAGCACTGTTACAACCTGGCTTAGCTTAATGCAAATCAAAGCTGTGACATGATGTTGTTTAATTGGCTCCGAATGAGCTGTTAAACACCAGATGTTTGACAAGGCTTCATGAACACAAAGCTGTGTGTATATGTACATGTGTGTGTGTGGTTAAAGCCTGGAGAGATGGTTTACTGTAAGAAATTCTCTCTCCCAAGGAGTTTACGTCTAATTGTTCCCGGCTCATCCCTCTTTCTCTAAACAGAGTCAACATTTACATTTTCACCAAAGCCATTATGCAGCAGCCAATCCAACTGTTCCATTTGCTGTTGACAAGCCCCATGTGCCCGTGTCGGGTTGCGGTTTGGCATGTCGTATCTCCGGTTAATTAACAAACAGCAGCTGCACGCCGGTTCTTTCCTCCGTACAAACCCTTCCCCGCTTCTTCAGGCCCAAAGCACCAGGCTCGTGCACCGTGGTGACAACGGTGCTCACTGAGGGACACTGAGCATATACGTTATCGTTCAACACTTACACATACACTCAGTCTTAGCTCGCTGATATACATCTACATGCAGAAAAACGAACCAATATACAACCGTTGGTGCCTGCAACTTTATTAACACGTGCAAAGCAACGGTTCAGAGCAGGGAAAGCAACCGACAGCCAAAATAACACCCTTTGAACACTGAAAACATCTGAACCAGTCATTATATTTGCCATTACATTATGGCAAGTTTACATTAAATAAACAAAAAAATTTAATCATTTAAAAAAAAAAAAAAAGAGCTGAATTTGTTGTAGTGGCATCGACGTTGAGTGTAGAAAGCTACATAACGGCACTGATTACTGTTTTAAAGCGTGCAATAATGCAAAATAGACTCAGCAGGGACGGTCACGGTTTGCAAAGAAAAAAATCCACAACAATCCTCCATTCCTTCAGTTGAACCTTTATTAAACTGTCAACTTTTTTATTATTTTGCCTTGCTGTTAGGAGTGGCCAGCATAACCGTGATGACCAACAATGGCTAGCTGTGTAGCAACACCGATACAAAACACCTTGACTTGACGCACATCCCTCTATTTTTATTGGTTGCTCTCCGCATGGGGCCCACGTCATTGTGCCCCACGGCTTATTACTGAAAGTGCGCTGAGCATACACACACTGATTCCAACGGCTCACCTGGTTAAATGAGCACTGCGGGTCGCGGTACACCGGCCCCGTGCTCACCAAATGAAGACTGACTATTACACAACAGGTACAGAAAGATATGTGGAATGTTTAGGGGCATGCCATCATTGCTATATATAATAAAACCCACAACAATATTAGTTCCAAGGAAAAAAATATATTACTACTTGTTACTTTGAATTACTGCTCATGGAGTGTCCTGCCCCACAGTGACATCTGGCGGAGCCGGGCCTCTCCGGCCCCCAACGTAGAGACGCCCCTGCAGAGGAGTAAGTGTATTTGGAGAAGCATTTTTCCTTTCATCATATTATCAGTCTCCTCCTGTTTAAATGAGACCTACTGCCTGGTGGAAATGTCCAGGTCCTACCGGTCACTCTCGTCCCTAAGCCTTAGTGTAATACGGGAGATAAAGTCTTAGGTTTCTTTTCCCAAAGCTCAACACGCTTTTCCTTCTCTGCTTCACCCAGCTGTCGAGCCTGGTCAAGGTTTTACTTAGTGCCTAAGTACCAAAATGTAATTTTCCCAGGTCAAAAGTCAAACCACTGAAGTGAAATGGCTTGTATTAAAGCTCGTGAATCAGTGTGAGCAGAGGAGAAGAGATGGAGAATCAGGAAATCACAAGAACATTGAGAAGTACGCTAGTAGAGTGTGTGTGTGTGTGTGTGTCAGCTCAATCAGCCCTAGCGGTTAGGGGATGAGTAATGGTAGGAGATTCTGATGGGAAGTATAATTGTGAGAGGGAAACATTGTTATTTTTTCTTCCTAGTCAGTAAAGAGGCAGCACGGTGGTGTGGTGGTTAGCACTGTCGCCTGACAGCAAGAAGCTTGGTCTGATCACCAGGGTCGACCTGGGCGCCTTTCTGTGTGGAGTTTGCATGTTCTCCTCGTGTCCATGTGGGTTTACATGTTCAAGCTTGAAGATAAATGTGCGACTATTAAATTAGCCATGAGATGGTGCGGACCTACATGTATGTTTGGGTGCTGACCACCAGCAATACGTGTAAGTAAAACCACCATCCACTTTCCATCTCCAAATCTCAGTGTTTCTTCCCGCATCTGAGTCTAGGTTTTACTCATTACAAAAGCTTTACCAATCATATAAAATGTTTGCAAAATGGGGCGGCAGGGAGGTGCAGTGGTTATAGCACTGCTGCCTCACAGCAAGAAAGTTCTGGGTTCAACCCTCCTGGCCGACTGAGGCCTTTGTGTGTGGGGTTTCCATGGTTTCCCTGGGCCTGCATGGGTTTCCTCCAGGTGCTCTGGTTTCCTCCAACACCCCAAAGGCATGCAGATTAGGTCAATTTGTGACCCGAAATCGCCCATAGGTGGGAATGTGCGTGTGAATGGTTGTTCATCTCAGTGTTAGCCCTGCAACAGACTGGCGACCTACCCAGGGAGGACCCCGCCTCTCGTCAAAAGTCAGCCAGGCCTGACCCCAGCTTCCCCTGTGAACCTGACGGATAAGCGGTATAGATAACGGAAGGATGAATGGATTTGTAAAATGCAATGGAAAAACGATTGAACGCAAAATGACACCTCAAGGTCATATTATATGCATCGTCATTATCTCTTTCCATATTGGATTTAATCGTTTGCCTCCTTCAGGCTACATAATGAGAGACGAGAGGGTACAGGAAGCTCTGACCTGTGAGATTCAGAGGACAGCACGACCACACGGGCCGGAGCTGAACGCCGCAGCACGCTCTGCAGCAGCTGCACTAGGTAGAAGTGGCCCAGATGGCAGATCTGGAAGGTAGACTCCAACCCGTCCTCCGTCAGACGCCAAGGCTGCGTACACACCGCCGCATTACACACCAGGACGTGCAGGGGCCTACACACACATAAAAGACAGACACAACACACACCTTAAACATAAAACTTCAATTTAGCTACCCGTTAGAATGGTGTGTCGCTGGTTGAAATGGTTCCTGGCAATCATTTTTAAAAAGCAAGCATGTACCCTACATGAGAAACGAGGAGTTAAACAACATACTAGGTGACAATTATTTGCACTATTTTCGTACCGTGATGTTCACGGGACCTGGAGCTACCGGCCAAAAATAGCAAGTGTAAAAATAACCCGGTTCCCTGAAAACAGCACAGTGCTGTTCTGGCGGAAATAGAGAGAGGGAAAACAGCACAAGAGGGGAGAAAAGGTGAAAAAGGTAGGACAATGGCTGCGAAAGGTGAGAGAGAGGAAGGCAGCGGGTGCGAGAAAGCAGCTAATGGTGTCAGGTGACATCTGGGCTGAAATCCAGCTGGAGCTGCAGCCACTCTGTAGGATCAGCTAAATCAGCTTGAAGAAAGGTGAGAGCTACTTCACAGAGGCATCTTAGGATAGCTCTTTTCCCCCATATGTCCTCAGGCGAGAACGTGAACGTCTTCGAGTACAGGACAGACGTGAAGCTGAAACACCGATAGGTTTCGCAATCATATTTCAATGAACAATATGAATTTTTATAAAATTCCAACATTAAGAAACCAGTTTGCAAAGTAAAATGTAGCTTACCTGACGGTCAGGTTTATATCACAATGCCGGACAAGGTGTCTCAGACGTTCTACTTCAACTGAGATCCCAGTGAATGCCTGGATTCGTCTAATGGCCTTATTATCTCATTTTTTCAGAACATGTTTCTAATACATGCTCATCATTAGATGAGGCAATCCTCTATAGGTCATCCAATAATGAGGTCAAAAACCAAAGCACCAATATGCTGATCTCATTTGAAATGTGCCATGAGCAGACTGGTTTGACAGACAAATAAGACTCCCCCAGTTTTTGAACAACCACAAATGCTCGACGCTTTTTCAAGGCTGTTTCGGGCTGTTCTCCGAATCCCTCCTGTCAGCCCGCGAGCCAACAGACAAATAAAACAAGGTCGTTCCAGCACATACGGTTACATCCTTCAATCCAGAAAAGGCTTTCGGAAACGTCCAAATCGCTGGAAGATCCTTGCCTTTGACAGAGTCGCTCCATTGGTCTTGAACCCACGGTGGTGCCGCAGAACAATCTGAATCCACCCCACCAATTTTTAATTTCTTCCATTAGAATTAATTATGAGAGCCAGAGGCAATTTGTGTACTCTGTGTTTAAAACTGCCTGCACTATTAATTAAAAACTGGTTGCTGGAAAATTAATGGAGGAATTGTTATTCGCCTACTATAATGAGCTTTCCCTATGACATTAAAAAAAGGAATGCATGATGCGTTTCCCCCCAAGGTTCAGAGAGGAAACACTGTAGCCTGCATCAGCGCAAGACTAAGGGGATGTAGGAAGTGTGCACGGTACAGTATCACAGCAATCCAAGCAATGCCTTGCAAATGATTGGTAAGATTGGCTTGAAGCATGATCAAGGATAGAAATTCGTAAAATCAGCTCGGTTATTCATTCCTAAGTACTGTATGCAGAAGCCTAGGGGAAAACCCTTCAGCTGGGAAAAACGGTATAATTTCTACCAGGTACAGCTTTTATACTTAAAGAGCCCATTCTGCTGATATCTGAATACAAAGTGAATCGATCAGGTTATACAAATTGCACTAAAGCACACAGTGTAAACAACTGCTATCGGGGATAGGCATATATCTCTATATTTACATATATGCGCTTATGGATGTGTTTATTGATTAATAAGTCTTTAATTGGACATTATGTAATGTATACGTGTGATCATCACACGTGAAACACACCACAGCACAGCATAGTGTGACAGTGAAATTACTTCTCTGCATTTGACCCATTCACCAGTGAAGCAGGGGGCAGCTGAACAGCGCAGCGCCCGGGGAGCAGTGCTTGGGGACGGTACCTTGCTCAGGGTACCTCAGTATACCTTGTTGGTCCTGGGCCTTGAACCCTCAACCTTCCGACTGAAGAGCCCTGACCGCTAGGCTACCACTGCCCCCAGCCTTATGTATTGTAAAGCTGCTTTGCGATAATGTTCAGCTGTTAAAAGTGCTACACAAATAAAACTGAACTGAATTTAATCGACTTGAACTGGACCAACACCTGATGATCACTGACAATCAGGATGTAGGAGGGAATGGGAGTCTATCTCCTAACACAGCCAAGGTAAGATTATGACTAAAAAGAAATAAAACATTGCAGTATCATTCTGGTAGAATATAAATATTATGGGGTTTTTTTTGTTTGTTTTTTTTTTTTTTATTTGCACCCAATTTTTGTCTTTTCCGTCTGTTCGTCAGACTCAATTTAAAGGAAAGGCCGGTAACTGGCGAACAGCATCAGGACTTTGTCTCTTTATGCCTGATTAAGAGAAAAGGCACATATACGCATGTGGATGTTTCCAGTGCTTTATGGGATACATTTGTCCTGCATAAACAATGTTGACGCAACAATATGCAAAGTTTCTGTACCAAGCTTATTTATACATCAATGCACAGCGTGATGAACAAATCATGCTCCTTTGTTACTTTGGACAATACGAGGTCCTCTAAAGCAGGGGTCCCCAACCTTTTTTGTGCCACAGACCGGTTTAATGTCAGACAATATTTTCGCAGACCGGGGGTGGAGAATGTTGCGATGGAGGAGAGCGCAGGCGCGGGGCAGGGGGGCTGCAAAATGTTGCGATGGAAGAGAGCGGCACGGCCCGGTACCAAAAGACCCACGGACCGGTACAGGTCCGCGGCCCGGTGGTTGGGGACCCCTGCTCTAAAGGTCACATCCATGACGTTGCCATGGCATTATCTGGGGCCACCCAATTTAGGAGTCTGGTTCCTCTCAAGGTTTCTTCCTGTTGTCATCTCAGGGAGGTCCTCCTTGCCACCATCCCCACAGGCTCGCTCATTAGGGCTAAATTTATAGATTCGCAAGTTTATAACTGGACTTTTTACACATCTGTGAAGCTGCATTCAGACGAGGGCTACTGATGAATGCGCTGTACAAATAAAACTGAACTGAATTGAACTGAATAACACTGGAGATGTCCATATATAGGAGGACTCGAAGAAGTAGAAACTGTCCTGAAGGTGGGCGCTCGCACCCACTGACTGACACGCATGCACAGATTCTGCACGAGACTTAATGAGGCATGAAGCCAGAGGAGGGGCTGGACTTCTTAGTGACTACTATGAAACTTTATGACTTTCACGCTTTGGTCGAAAGGCGCATAATGGAAGAAGAACATGTTTGCGATTACCGCTGAACTGCTGAACGCTGGTCCCGTGGGCAGCACACACACACAAGACGACGACAGCACCAGACACCTTTCACAAGAAGATTTTTTTATTTTTTATTTGCTTGTTTCGAAATAAACATCGATCCTCGTTCCATCATGTTCGAGAGCTGCGCGTCCTGTCGGCATCCGCGTCAAAAGATAAGGGAAGAGACAGTGAAATTCCCTGTAATGACGATGACCGGGAAAGGCGTCAGAGGGCAGGTAACAGGATCATGTCTGTTCCTACAGTGGAGCAACCCCCACCCCATGTTTCATATACGAGGTGGCTGATTGAATGAGCCTCGGTGGGAGAGAGGACCATGTATTGCTGTTTGCCCCATAAACTCAGGCTAATTCTCCTGGTGTGTGGCCTGTGATTTAACAACATGCCTTTACAGCAGCCTCACTCTCTTAATACAGCTCCCTGCCAGGTCTGTCCTCATAAGCAAAAAGCTAACAAACGGCTTTAATAGGCGAGCCCACATAATGTAAAAACTCCCTTTAAACTTATTAACGCGATCGAGGGGGTCTGCCGCAGATGTGCAATTTACATGCTGGGCTAGCGGGGGCGGTAACGAGGCAGCTGGGAGAAATAATCCTACATATTTACTTTAAAAGAACCCCCAGGGCGTGACCTTTGACCCGAGAATAATCTCTCCACATAAAAGAGCGATTACCTCTCCTCCCTCTACTCCGGCCACCTACTATTAAGGGGCTCTGTTTACGGTCTACACAAAGGGCTGGGGTAACAGAGCGCAGATTTAAAATACACACACACAGACGCACACGCACGCTTTTTTTTTTCCTTCTTTTTTTTTTTTTTAAACGGTAAGGGCTAAATTAGATTGCATCCCTGACTTGGCAGTTGATATTCAGAGCTCATCAAGGTAATAATGTTACTACGGAGGGTCATCTAATGGGCAAGGAACGAGTGATATGGGGAGGAGTTTTGCCCAAAAATGAAGGACGTTCCACTCCGTGTTTGAGAGAAGACAAGACCATGTGCACGAAGCTTTTCTAAAATGGTGCCAAACTTAATTACACAGGGGGGAAAAAAAAAAAAAAAAAAAAAAAAAAAAAGGAGTACGCCTAGATATGTGTATGTAATAAACTTGTGATGCTGTTTTCTTCTCCCTGCTCGTGATTAAACATGAGAAAAAAACGACAAACGGCCTAAAAAGACAGGAAAGTGAGCATTTACTTCCTTTCAGCTTTAAATAGCAAAGGTGCAATGACGCTATCGGCTGCGGAGTCGGGAACTGCTTGCTGGCAGTGGCGATCATAAAAGCTCAGTTGGATGGGGGATTTTTAGGCGGTTCCTCAGTAAAATGCATCAAACGGTAAAAACGGCACATTTTCAATATAATCCTTTTACAAACCGGTTGTCTAATCTCCACATGGCTGACATTTTTCACTGTTCTGCTGCTGCTGAAGTGTTTACTAGCATACGCCAACGGACCGTCTTGGAGCTCCTACACATGATGCGTAAACGTAGGCAGGTCTGGGGATGGAATATAATCAGAGAAAAACGTCACTGGATATCGTGGCAGTGCAATATCCCGGAGAGACGATTAAATCATGACAAGATATGAGCCCAGTGCGTAATATACTAAGGAGAAGAACGAGAACAGGAGAAAGAAACGTTTGAGAAAAGCAGAGATTGCAGTCCCATTTACGAGTACTGGGTGTAATTGCTAAAAGCAAAAATAGGGGGTGGGAGGCACCTTCGCCAGCTGCCTGCTGCCATTCACAGCTCAGCGGCTCCCTATTCTGATATGAATTAATCTACTCTTCTTCCTCTGGGACACACACACACACACACACACACACACGCGTACCAATAATCTGAGAATAACTAACAAAGAAATACAATCTGGATAGAGAAGAAAAACATTGGTACCTCATTTGAAACTTGCTTCAGATCATACTTGGGGGTTCGAGTGCAATGGGCATGGCTGACAAGTCCAATAGGCGAGTTATATGAAACAGCACTAGGGCCTCTCTGAGGACGAAATTTGGACATCCTGAACCAGATATGGTCTACGCTTTTGTGATAAACGAGCGTAATAAGGATTAAAAGACCCAAAAAAAAAAAAAAAAAAAAAAAAAAAAAAAAAAAAAAAAAAAAGCACATTTCTATTCTATTCACTCGCACATTTCATTTAATAGACACCAAATGAAAGAAGGCTCCCTCTGCATGTGTGCACTTCAGGGGAGCAGAGGAGGAACATGAGCCCATGCTGGAGCTCAGCAGTAAACAGAAGCTACTTTACACTTGGGCCTGTGTGTGTGCGCGAGGCCACGTTTGAACCCCATCTCCACACTCACTGTGGGTCACTGGGCCAAGTAAATGATTTGGGTCCCAAATGGCCTTGGACTAATGGGTTAATCTTTCTCTTTTATTAAATGCCATCAGCTTCCATTAGAGCAGCCAGAGAGCTGATCTTAGTGACGGGCTGTGGCAAAGAGAGGAAAGGAGTTTGCAAGAGCTCAAGCTGTCGCTTCTTTCACTCAGCCATGACAGAGTAGAGAAAGCACCATAGTACAGGCCCTTGTACGGACACATCTACCCCAAAGAAGCTGTGGAATAACAGCACGGCGTGACGTGACTCCAGTCAGTCTCATCACTGTGCTAGAAATTCTGAGAGTGCGCCAATCGTGAATGACGACCAACACGGCCTCATTAGGGTTCAAGCGGCACAGTGTGTGTTGAGTGTGCGGCGAGACGGCGAGGTGGGGGAGTGAGGAAGAGGCTTGGGGAGAGGGTGACGGTCACCTCCAGGCCTCTGGCTGCTGACCAAGCGGCTGCTGCAGGCGGCAGTGTCCTGCCTGAGGGGCTGCCTGGGGCCAGATGAGCCCTGGAATCCCCTGAGAGCCTGGAGAGAAAGATACCACCACCACCGCCACCACCAACACAACTACCAGCAGTCACCTCTACCACATTGTCTCCCTGTATTAGAGCACCCATGGAAGAAGAGTAAGGAAAATACCGAAGGTCCACTTGAGAGAAAAGCACCTCGGAAGAGCAGAGGCGCAATGTTCGCCAGAGCTTCTAGGAAAGCTCAGGTGATGGGTCATTTGCCTGCAAAGTGACTCCTCCACCATCAAGCCGTAGCACCGACACTGTCAGAGCAATAACATGGCCCAGAGAAACATGGAGTGGAATACAACTCCGGTCCAAACGACATCTAAAGAACATCTCTTCCACCCAGTACGCTTACAAATAGAGAGCACCCTGTATTGTCTGGTGTTATTATTCATCCTAGGTGTGTAACATGGTGCAAAATACTTCACTAGTATTCGGATGAGCACTAGAGGATGCCATCAAGTGACAACGATGGAAGCCAAAAAAACCCAATACTGTGGTACCTGGGTTTTTGTTGTTTTTCCCCGTGAGAGATTTGTCTCGGTTTTCGCTGCTGATTTTGCGAAAACAACTAATAAACAAAGGGCGACCCACGCGTTCTCCTGCTCAGTGTGGCGTTGTT
>JAQLOM010000012.1:13194893-13205917 GCA_030068315.1 Chrysichthys thysi | reverse complement strand
AAGGGTCTGAATACTTACGTCCACATGATATTTCAGTTTTTCTTTTTTAATAAATTTGCAAAAAATTCTATAATTCCATGTTTGTGCTGTCGTTATAGGCTACTGAGTGTAGATTCATGAGGAAAAGAATATCGATTTTAGCAGAAGGCTACAGCATTACAAATGGTGAAAAACTGAAAGGGGTCTGAATACTTTCTGAATGCACTGTATGCTCCCCTCCACATGATGTCTATTTCAGAGAAGGCCTTGTGTATTTCAGCAGGACAATGCAAAACCACATACTGCACCTACAGAGAACTTTTGGCGCATCATTAAACCAAAAATACATCAAAGACGATCACACACTCTTCAGCAGCTGGAAACCTACATCAGGCAAAAATGGGACCAAATTCCAACATCAAAACTCCAGAGACTCATAACCTCGATGCCCAGACGTCTTCAAACTGATTTGAAAAGAAGAGGAGATGCTACACCATGGTAAACATACCCCTGTGCCAACTATTTTGAGACCTGTAGCAAGCATCAAATTTGAAATGAGCTCATTTTGTGCATAAAATTGTAAAATTTCTCAGTTTGAACATTTGTTATGATATCTATGTTCTGTTGTGAATAAAATATTGGCCCATGTTATTTGAAAGTCTTTTGGTTTTCATTCTATTCAAGTTTAAAAAACGTCCGAACTTTTCTGGAATTTGGGTTGTAACAAGAAAATACACTATGAAGACTATTATTACTACTACTACTACTACTACTAATAATAATAATAGTCTTGATCGACCTGTGTCACTTAAGCAAAATGGTCAGCATTGGTCAGGCTGGTTGAGGAGTTCAAGAGGAGAGAAAGACTTGCCAGAACTGAACTATTGCGAACTTGTTAACGTTATGTAGGTTTGGTTGTTTACTATTTTAGTTTAGGAATGTATGGGTCACATGATGATTGCTGGATATTTGTACAAGGAGTTGCACCCAAGTTCAGTTTTCTAATATCTTTACTGACATGATGGATTTGTAATCAACTCTGCTAAAGTGCAAAAAGCTCAGGCAGGACTTAAAAAAAAATAAATAAAAAAAAAATATATATATATATATATGAGGATTATTTAGCTAATGTTGACCCATAATTTATTCCAACATTATGATGGATGTTGATCATCTAATAGAGAAATCACAAACTATATACTACAATATTTGCACTTTTGTTCTCACAAAAAGCGGTGCAAACCTGGCATGGGGCAGGAGATTGGTTCTGATATGTAGCAGCTAAACATCATTAATGCTTTAATTATAATTATGGCTTTTGAAAAGATAATCAGCAATATAATGGGGAAAACAGGGTTCATAATGATTTATGGTTAAAGTTAGCATGTGTTTGTGTTGTTTATGGGTTATTAATATTGACACGCTGTGTTAATAAAATTTAAAAATCCCCACCTCTCTAGTGACACTGCAGGAACCTCTATATTCATCACGTCACTGTTGAGATGTATCACAACACTGTGGAATTATCTGATTTTCCATTACCTTCTCTTATGTTTAAAATCTCTTCCATTCTGTTCAGATCTGATACATGGACAGAATGTACATAACGTTTATTATCCAACAAGGTAAGCTTCTCTGAATATATAATCACTTGAACAACCTACATACAGGTTACATATTGGGCAGGCTTTCACACTATAAAAAAAAAAGCAAAGCAAAGAACAAGTTCAGATCTATCTTTATTTCATACGGATAGCAGCACATTTTACAGAAATAGAACTGCAAGAGTATACAAATTCAGGAGTGTACTGGTTGAAAGCAAAACAAATATAGTTATGTTAACTGTTGTTACTTCACATGGACTGAAAAGTAAACTGTTATCCCTATGACTTCTAGGGTAAGTATTATCCACAGCAAACATGGTAAAAATGCATAAGAAGTAAATAAACTCTAAAAAACAACAACTCGGACGAAACACGAACTGCTGTGATGTGATGTGACGTGATGAGACTGATGCGATGAAAGCACTCCAAGATCGCCGTCAAAACCATTTCACATACACTGAACTAACAATCAAATGTATGTTGGGTTTTTCTTTCTGCTCTGTACCTTGTTCTAGCAAATCATAAGAGGCAACCAACAGTCCAAATAAAGTGGTGGAGCTGCATAGCAGTTTCATGATAGAATGCTCAAATGCATCTCTGCATTTGGATTGGACAACGTGTCGACAAGACAGTTAAACACGGAAATTAGAATAAATTTGTAGCTTTTGGATTCTTTGAAAGTGGAACTAAAAACCCACGGGTTTATTTCGTTAAAAAAAGGTACTCTCAAAGTAAGGGGGGGACGGTGTTTTGTTTTTTTGTTTTTTTTTAAAGGCACAAAAGTACTTCCAATAAAAATTTCACAATTCAACAGAACATAGAATATACTCAACGTTTTATGTAGTTCTTACAACGATGGACTGTACAGAAATGCTCCGTTTTTGATCCGTTTCTGCTTCTTCTCTCTTATATGACTGAAGATTAAAAACCAAAAACACTGATACTCACAAAACTCAAATGATATCATCCAAAACGCAATCTGCTGCCGTATTCTACAAAATAAAAAGGCGTCTCACAATTGGTCCTTAATTCGATGTAGTGTGAAACCGACGTCTCTACACCATGAGGTATAGTAATGAGTTAACCATTCAGTTTAGACTTCGCATGGAACACAAGATCCAAATCATCAGCCCGTATAAAAACCTCTCGTATTTTTCAGGTCTAATTTGAATATTTGAGTTTCATGTGACACACACAGAAGGTCTGCTTCACAGCACAGTGATGGGACAAAAAAAAAAAAAAATAAAAATAAAAAAAAATTAAAAAAAAATAAAAAAAAAAGGCTGGTTTGTGACAATGCATGAAGTATTACAGAAGGGACACAAAATTCAATATTCTGAAATGTACACAGTACATTTAGTAATTTCAGATTTACAAAAATACTGTATGTATGGCTCACTTAATATGTTTAAAAAAAAAAAAAAAAAAAAAAAAAAAAAAAAAAAGCGACATTTTACTACACAGCACAACACACCAAACCAATAGCACACAGAAGAAAAACACTATAACTACAGGGTCCTTTTCACAGACTGTGCGGCAAGTGTTAAATACGTAATTAGATCATCAATGACTATACAATTATGGACAAATAAATGAAACCATAGGATAAAGGAAATGTATTTTGGAAGAATCTAGGTTTCTATAAACAAAATTTATCCACATGCGAACATCGTCAATCAAATGGTGCTTCTGGAACTAAAAATGCTGGGTTTTTTTTTAATATAACGGGAAACGGTAAACATTTATGATTGTTGGGAAGTTGCCATCTAACAAAATGAAAATCTTTAAGAAGTCCCCCAATAAAACTAAAATTAGGCTACCAACATATTAAAAAAAAAAAAAAAAAAAAAAAGGAGGCAGGGATAGGGGGGGCAAAATCCTAACTAGAAACATTAGAAGAAGAAAAAAAAGATTTGTAATAGCCAGTCCAAATGTTGATATAACAATGGTAAATTTATGTAAACAAAAGTAGCACCACTATGCCAATACGTTTAAAAATAAACCCTGTACAACTTCATTTAACAAATCCAACATCATAAATGAACGAAATGATGCTAAAATCAACCTTTCACATTAGTAAATCTTTCCAGTAGCCAGTGCCCAATTGAATGGTACATCTAATGCGTTTAATATAAAAACATGGATTGAAACTCGTGACGTAGTACACGTATCGACACACTATTTGCTCCTATTAAACACAAAACACACAGAGACACATAGTACACCATGTCATGGGCATGCATATCCATAGCTTGGTGGAATATCCTCAAACTCACACTTGGACTAAATATTTCATTTAAACAGAACCCTGGTTAAGGTTCTGCCAACGATTTTGTAACATTTCCTTTTGAAGTCAACCATCAACACCTTGCTATTTATTATTATGTACTATACTGTATATCCGACACTAACTTGTGTTTTAGGGCAGTCCACCAGGCTGGCTTAGGTATTGATCAACATATGTAACCATGTACACAAGTGATATAACATGTCCATGACAGGAATGACTAAAGATGAACTGCTTCTTTATAAAATATATTAGCTGACAATCAAAAATATCATTTATACAAATATATACAGTTAACATTATATATAATGCGTGACTTGAGACTAACGAAGACGTTGCATACAATCTTTAAAAAAAAAAAACAAGAAAGAAAGAAGGAAGGAAAGGGGGAAAAAAAAAAGCAGTAACCATGGCTCGTTATATGGGTTATTATGAAAATGGAGAGTAAATATGACTGAGCTGGTACAAAATAGAGGATCATTTGGGAAAGACTATAAAAAGGGGCAAATATGGATAGAAATGGTCTGAAAGCTAAAAAAAGCAAGCAACTCACTTCAGAACCTTTAAATAAAGTGCTAAACACACCATCTAAAAATTCACAGACGACAAATTAATCCAATGTATCACATCAGGTTGACAACAGTTTTGCTAGGCAAGCTGTGTCAGTTTCTGTTAGGCCGATGGAAGATGATAATGTAGGACAAGAGACGGAATTTGTTAACGTGACATACTGCCGAAATATATGTAATGCCATGAAAGGTTACAACACTGACTCGACAAAACATTTTATTGGCCCAAATTATTTGGTTCCACGATTATACCCACCTGTAACAGCCTACATCATCCATTAAACATGTATTAAAGGCTTTAAAAAGTTAGATCCTTCAAGTTGCCCAAGTCACTCTTGTGCCTGTGAGCTCAAACCAGAGCTCAAGAAGACTTCCCAAAGTGACATTTCAACATACTTTACTGTTCTAAGAAGTCCCTGGGAAGAGTCTTCCCTTGTTCCTCAAACTGTTCTAGGAGTTCGTCAAGCTTCTCGCTGAGGTTGCTGGACGGGTCTAGTAAACTCTGAATCTGTGCACTTGTCTGAAGCTGGTTCTGGTTGTGATCTGATCCAGGATGCCCTATGGTGACAAGCTGGTCTGTCAACGCAGGACCAGGAGGGGTTAGCAATGAACCACAATCTGGCAAACAGAAGAAAAACAGACTTGGTAAGAGTTTTGAAAATACCCCAATTATTTTTCAGGTCCATATTTAAATCATGTAATCTAAATGGTGGCATCATCGCAAAGTGGACTCACCAGTGGGGATTTCAAAAATAAATAGGCCCGTTTGTCCTGGCTGTCCAGGCTGATTGAGGGTTCCCCCTAAAGCTGTCTGAAAAAGCGAATCTGGAGTCTGTTGAGTGGATGTGGCGGTGGTGCTCTGCAAGCCTCCAATTGCCACTCCACCCTGCCCACTAAAAATGGCAGTTGCTGCAGCAGTCTGAGGTAACTCTTGAGTGCCTACACCACTTTGGAGCGCTGAAATGGCTGCCTGTGGCAAAAAAATATTAACAGTGCCCTGATCTGTGGAAGGGACAGAGGCACAGTTGTTAGCACTTGGGACAACCTGCATAGGTTGCTGGTCCTGAAAAAGTCCTGACTGGGTTGTGGGCATACCGGCAGATGAGTGACCAACAACAGATGTCTCATCTTGAAAAGACATAGGCTCTGTTGAATCTTGCTGAGTCACATTCACTACATTGGCCTGGGGAAAAAGAACCTGTGGCCTTTGTGTTGACTGCGATGGAGATACTGTAGATTGACTCGTAGAGTTATCTGCGCCAATACTGCCAGAGCTTGGGACTACCTGCATGGGTTGCTGGTCCTGAAAGATATTTTGTGGTAATGGGTTGCCACCCATTGGACCCTGGTTCTGGGTACTGAACAGGAGAGTCTGAGGGAGGTCTTGAGGATTAACAGGAGTAGCACAAAACAATAAGCCAGGCTGTGGTTGCTGCTGACTTGGACTTTGAGATATTGTAGAAATATTCTGGAAGAGGGAAGCTTGCTGTGGTGTTGGTATTTGCTGAGACTGGGAAGAGTGCTGTTCCATTGGAGTAGACAACTGGGGTTGTCCCTGAAAAAGTGGCACTGACTGGGTTGCTGAGGTTGTCGTTTCCATGGGAGTGAGAAAAGCTATTTGTTGAGGTTGTGGATTCTGAGAATTATTGGATGGTATTTGGCTATGCAGGACACTCTGAGAAATGAACAGGGTAGTTGAGGGAGCCTGTTGCTCAGAAGACAAGTTAGTGCTTGCCAGCACTGTCACTGCATTGGGAAATAAAGCAGGTTGGACCTGGGTAGTTTTAGAAGTGCCAAAGAGACCGGCCTGTGGTTCCTGGGTGTCAGTAATAGGAGTGTGACTCTGAAACAGCTGCTGAGGAGGTGAGGTTTGGGAGGGTGGCTGCTGTAGAAAGCTGGATGTCTGAATAGTCAGTAGACCCCCGGCCTGTTGAAAAAGTGTTTGCTGCTGTGGCTGTGTGGGTGAATTCTGGAGAAAACCATCAGATGGCTGTGACAAGGAGCCATCTATCTGAGTGGTGCTTTGATGCTCAGACATTTGATCCTGTGGTACTACTACAGGGAAACTTGGAGTGCACTGCATGGGAATCTGTGGCTGCAAGAGTTCAGATTCTAACTGTTTCTGCAAGTTTTCCAAGACCTCTTGATGTTGTTGCTCTTGTTGAAGTTTCTCTAGATTCTGCTGATGCTGTTGTTGCTGTTGCAGATTATCAAATACTTTTTGATGCTGAATATTCACCAAAGAGTTTTGTTGCTGAATGTCTCCAAGAACCTTCTGATGCGACGGTTGCTGTTGCAGATTTCCAAGAGTTTGCTGCTGAAAGTTCTCCAAAACCTTTTGTTGCTCTTGTAGATTCTTTAAAACCGTTTGTTGATGCTGCAGATCAACTAGAGCCTTCTGGTGCTGCTGTTGCAGATTCTGCAATATACTGTGTTCTTGTTGCTGCTGCTGCTGATTGGTCAAAGTGTTCTCGTTGCCACCCAGCCTTAAACTGTTCATGTTTTCCTGGACATGCTGCTGGAGGTTTTCAGCCGAAGGGTTTGAATCATAAAGCACAGAAGTAAGTTGCTGTTCTTGCAACTCCATAACAGCTCTTTCCAACTGCGATACCTCATCTTGAGGCAAAATGGTTTGGACCTGGGGTTGCTGGGAAGGGGGAGGCCTAGACTCCATCCCCACTACCACCATTCCTGTGCCATCTGGACTGTTGTCTTCTGGAGACAAAGTCTCAGGGGTTTCCCTCAAAAACTGCTGAGGGACCTGTGGAGGGACAGGCTGAAGAACTGTGGTGTCTTCAGATAAGGAGACTTGAAAGGGTGGAGTAGGGGGTATATCCTGTTTCGGAATTGTCGTAAGGGGTTCTGGAGGTACAAACATTGTGGGCACTGGTTGATGAGAGTCAACAGATGGCAGAGACACAGGGCTAGGAAAGGATTTGCTGCTAGTAGGAAGGATGGTGGTAATTTCTAAAATCTGTTGGTCAGAATTAAGGACTTCTGGAGGCTGGATAAATGCAATAAATAAATAAATATCAAACATTTTAAAATTATAATGCCAACTTTTACTATGAAAATTGAATTTTACAAGTAATTTACAGTTCACCTTAAATATGTTAGCTGTCGTAGAGTTGGTAGAGATTTCCATTGGGGTTACTTCTTCCCTTTTTACTATGGATATCATTGGGGCCATCAATGCACTGTTAAGACTACTGGTGCTAGTTTGCATTGCTACAAATAAACAAGTTGAAAGACATTTGAACATCATAACAAATCGGTAAACTATGATTAAGCCAAAGAATGCACACAACAGTAATCAATCTGGGTCTCGCACCATTTATCTGCTCTTCAAAAGTGCAAGGCTTGGCTGTTACTGACAATTCTGTCTTCACAGGAACATCAGCTTTTTCTGCATGACAAAAGAAAGTGTTACTGACATGTTCATAATTGGATATCTACAATAATAAAGATGATATCAGACAACCTCCTAAAAATGGTATATCTATTATATTGTCTAACATACCAAAGTAAATATCCCCCTGATTTTATACTATACAACCCCAATTCCAAAAAAGTTGGGACAATGTGAAAAACAAATAAAAACAGAATGCAATGCAATGATTCAAGTCTGTTTTTAACCTGTATTCAACTGAATACAATACAAAGACTATACACTAATGTTCAAACTGAAACTTTTTTTTTTTTTTAAATATACACAGAGTCTGAATTTGATGCCTGCAACACGTTACCCCACGTTAGTTCGGACAAGGACATGTTTACCAATGTGCTACATCACCTTTGCTTTTAAAAGCACTCGGAAAGCACATGAGAACTGAGGACACTCATTGATTAAGTTCTGAATGTGAAATTCTTTCCCATTTGGCTGCTTAACAACCCGGGGCCTCCATTGTCGTATTTTGCACTTCATAATGCACTAAACACACGTCTGAAATGCAGGCAGGCCAATCTACTACCCACACACTTATACTATAACGCCTCGTTGTTGTAACACATGGAGAATGTGGCTTGGCATCATCTTGCTGGAATAAGCAGGGACATCCCTAAAAAAGACAAAGACGTCGACATGGCAGCATTTGTCGCTCCAAATCCTGCATGTATCTTTCAGCATTATTAGTGCCTTCACAGATGTGCAAGATACCCATGCCATGGGCACTAACACCCCATCCCCACCCCATCACAGCCTCTGGGTTTTGAACTTCATGCTGGAAGCACGGAGAACAAAGGACACGATGTCTACAATTTCCAAGAACCATCTGAAATGTGAACTGGTCAGACCACAGCACACATTTCTACTTTGCTTCAGTCAGAGAAGTCTGCAGGGTTTCTGGATGTCGTTGATATATGGCTTTAGCTTAGCATTTGTAGATGCAATGACGAACTGTGTTTACCAGCAACAGTATTCCTAAGTGTCCCTGAGCATATGTAATAATGTCCTTTATACAATCATGTCGGTTTTTAATGAAGCACTTCTTGAGGGCTCAAACATCAGGGGTTATTCAAATGTAGGTCTTTGGTCACACTCCTTACATACGGAGATTACTTCGGATTCCCTGGAGCTTTTGGTATCATGGATAGTGTACATGGTGAGATCCCTAAACCTTTCATAATTATATGTTGATAAACTGAAATGTGGAGAACCTCACCCCATCCTTGTGGAAGAATGGCAAAGTCCCTTTCATACCCAATCAGGATATCACTGCCTGTTACCAGTTAACATGTTTATCGGTGGAATGTTCAAAACATTTGTTTGGATAACTTTCCCAGTCTTTTCTTACCCCGTATTGCAGGCATCAAATTCAGTGTATATTTACAAAAAATAAGTATATACATAATATATACAATTTCATATCCATGAACATGGCACTGGTCTTAATCTAGGGCTCACCCCAATTCCGATGTTTTTCCTTCTACTGTAATTTATTGTAATAAATTTCAGAATATTACTCTGTATGCTTCACATTCGGTTAAGAAATTCTTGACAAACCTGGCTGAGGAGTATAAGTGAAAGGCTGCAGTTCATGTGTTCTTCCTGCATTGGTTACCACCGAGATCCCAACTGATACAGGTGAAGTCACCGTCAAGTCATGATAAGGTGGCACCTTTACCACAAGGTGATTCTGGTTGAAATGAGAAAAGTAAAAGAATCTAAATAAACATGCACCACTGCACATGATTTTACGGTATTAATACACGCATATGTATTATCTGAGGAAGTTGCACCTACTTGATGGAAAAGTTCCATGTCAATTTCTGCTTCAGCCTGCCACGAGTTATCATCTGAGGAAAAAGCAGCATTTGTTTTGTTTTTAATATTACTTTCAGACAAAAAAAAAACCCCACCACCACAGGAGATGACTGGGTAGCTACAAAGACATTTCATAAACTAGGAATCAACACCAGATACCTGTAGCAATTTCCTGAAAAATAACTTTAGTTCCCTTAAGGAAGTTCTTGCCAATAATGAAGACCTCCTCTCCTCCAGTCACTGGGCAGGTATGAAGACTCTTTTTGAGAATTTCAGGCACTCCAGCAGGTTGGGCTGTACAGGAAGCAACAGAAAATCTAACAGTTAGCAATCTAGACATGAGTGTTCATCAGATAGATAACACACGTAAACTATCTTAGATGCTTTCAAACCAATTATTTATATACTCACTACAGAGGATTGGTGAAGAAAGGGTCTGCAGGGTGAGGAGAGCGCCATCTGGTTTGGGGATGTTCACTCTGAATGCTAAACGAGCCCGGGTACTTTTCTTTTTAGAGCCAGCCACTCCTATTCGGGCTTCAACATCTGCATTCCTCAATTTCAATATACCAACACAGTCCACTCTGCAGAAGTTTAAAAAAGTACCCTGGTTTGGTTTCAGTGCTGCAGGATTTTAAAAATATTCGACAAGAAAAGATTTCAAAGCTTTCAGACAGAAAAGAAATCAAGACAATTCTCACGCTAGAGTCATAGTGTTGCTTGGCTCAAGGTTCACTTCAATAACTGTGGTCCCTTCGATATCCACCTCTTTACAGGCCGTTGTGTTGCGTCCAGTCACTCTACACGCTTGATAGAAGCCATGAGGTTTTACACGTCCAGCATCATTAGCCACAAACACCTGCAGAACGACTGGTTCGTTCACACCTTCTAACTAGAAGAAGACAACAGTATATCCATGAACACCTACCTTCATGTTCAGTTTAAAGGAAAGACGCTCATGTTTTACCATGGAAAGCTGCTAAATTTCTTAAATGAATAAATAAATCTATGTTACTTCTTACTTTGACTGTAGGAAAGCCTTGCTGTGTGCGGTCTTTTACAGATCCTCTGCTGCCCTCGGTAAGGTATCGTGCTCGGTGCTGTGTTTCAGGCTGTACCAGAATCTTTAGTTCTTTCCCATCACTCTTTTGTGGATACTGTGTCGAAAGAATTCCACCCTTCTGATTGCCAGCTACCTCCAGAGTGCTACACAAAACATAAATAAATAAACAAACAAATAAATAACCCCTCCGAGAACCGCCACCTTGATGTGGTGGAGGGGTTTGCGCACCCTAGTGACCCTAGGAGCTGTGTTGTCGGGG